>JAYMSP010001442.1:0-32108 GCA_036897095.1 Plantago elongata | reverse complement strand
TAACTATTTCGTAATTGTATCACTACAAGGAGTTATTTGAGCTTCACAAGAAAAACAAGCATACTGTATGGAGTTGGAATTGAACTCTTGCTATATTCGTTAGTGTTACTATGAATCTTCGGCAAATTGCTGCTGAGCCGAAGTATATTAATAGTTTCCATGGCAAGGCAGTCCGATTCTTACACTAACTTCGATTTTAAAAAGGAGCCGGTTCTTAAGTGGAAGTACTGTAGTTTACTGGCCGTTCTGTTGATTAATGTTATCAAGCTCACTGTGTTATCCACCTAATTGGCTCCAGAACAAAGCTTATGAAGAAGTTTCTAATCAAACTCAAGGTTCCAAACAAAATTACAAGGCAAAGCTCAATGGAGCTATAATAGAGTCGTCAATGACAGATCAGTTTTAATATGATGAAGCTGAAGTAGTATAAAGATATGATTAAGAATCAACGAGCTTCTTCTCAGCGTACTTGTTATGCAGCTGTTGCTTTGGCACTTGCAAATGCATAGATCATAAGCTACAGCCAGTTTACAGTATTCGGTCTAATATTTATGTTTCAACTCCAACCAATAGGTCGGGTTCGAGTCATACTTTAGCCGTTTCAAAAAAAAAAAAAGGTCGAATATTTATGTTTTAATTGCATCAAATTTGGAAACAGATAATCAGATACTGGTCTGTAGTTCAAATTTTTTGAAAAGTTACCTACCCATATCAATACCTGTATCCAACTACCCACTGGTACAGTTTCTCTACAAACTCATACTGGTACAGTTTCTTTACAAACTGGTTTAATTCTTTGTAATGCTTTTGTATGTTCCAGGATTAGAATGCAGGAAAACCAACTACCCACTGGTACAGTTTTACGGACTGAAGACTGTTCATCATGACATAAATAATAGCGCTTCTGAGAAGGTTTAATCTAGATAATTATGATAGAGAAAAGGGGGCGGGGCAAAAGTTCAAGACAAAAATTCCTCAACTAGTAGTTTACACCATACTACCACAGTCCCACTGATGCTCAGAGCCTCAGTCTTTCACAATTTGTTGAATTGATCCAACCAAAGCAAAAATAAAATTCTATAAAGAGAAATTTGAAGTGACAAAAACTACAAATAATCTCAGAGACGATAAACTGCATTCAACAGAGTAGAAATCAAAAGTAGGTGTATATGTATAAACAGATGAACACAGAATCAGGTGGAGTAAATGAAAAATGTTTCTACAAACATCTACAGCACCAATTCTTTTTTCCAGCAACCTAAGGATTTAATTATCCAACGAAGCATTGCTTATTCAATGATCCAATCAATTAATATCTAGGAAAAAAATCCAAAAAATACACCACATTCAACAGATGCTAAGATGGATTAAAAATACTACAGCAATATCGAATTATTCTGTTTCTACTTTCTTTTCCCTTTTATTTGTCTAGGGTGAATGCACAAACAATTAACAGCACATTGATCTCTCGATGGATTTTTTTTCTTTTTTTTTCAATTTAATATGATAAACACCAACAATAAAAACCCAAAGCCTCAACTTTAACTAAATTATATAAAGTGAACCGGATACAGGGAGACGTACTTCTAATAAAGTTAACTCTGCAGTTGAGGTATACAGGAATACAAATGAGAAATTAAGATAAAATTTCCATATTGTTTTAAAGTCTCCAATCTCAGAGATTTTAGCTTGCAAAGAAGTCTTACTAATTCCAGCATACTAGCATTTCTTCTCTGCAAGATTTTGCCCACCTACAGCACCCGATGTTTTTGAGGGAGTCGGCGCGGAGATAGCCTTCAAAACAGCTTCATTCTGTGAAGATAATAAAATTGTTTGATCAAGATATTCATAATCACAAGACATAGATAACATCCCACCACTGCCCTTAAGAAAGACAAACTCAACCATAGTCGAAAGTCAAAACATAAACCCAGCAAGAGTTGATGCAGAGGTAACTTATGAAATTAACATGTGCAACTATATAGAAGCAAATTCTTGGAATGCAACTTTGTAAGATGAAAGGATACAGATGATTCTTTGTAAAAAAAAATATCAAACTTAGACGCTACTAGTGTTTCTGAGATTGCTTTTAATATGCAGTTCAGTTTAGTATACCAGTTTGTCATATGCAGGTGCAATAGTTACATACTTTTTTTGTCTCGCATACATAATAAAGGGAGAATGCCACAGAGAGCATTCACGGCAATGTATCGGAAAACACCAACTTATTGATGAAGAAGACGCATCATTTAATTTAAAAAACAAACAGTTTGTCATATGGAGGTGTAATAGTTTCACTTGATCCATCACGAATTGCTTTAGTCCATTGCTGTGAAGTGTGAAACACTGAGGATCCAATCTTGTCTCTTACCAAATTGCAAACAAATAGAACTCAAAACAATTCTAGAATAAATGCAGTCCAGACACTTACTTCAATATCAAATGCATCAATCCTTCGCATGACATATGTAAAGAATCAGTAACTACGGTCAGCTAAACTAATGCAAGTGACATTGTTTCCTTTCCCTTACTGATTCCTAAAGCATTTAGCTAACGCCCACTCTTTCATCATCACTCTTATTTAATTGCAAATTCAACTTCGTCAATAACTAGATCAGTATACAACCAAAGTGACAACCTCAAGGGATTGAGTTGTTGATATCTACACATAATACTGATAATAGAAGCTCTTTATAAAAACCAAATAATATAACTAAGTTAACAGAAATAAGTGAATATCAATAAAGCGAAACAACGGAATCGATTATCAGAAAAAAGAATCGTTTTCATCTCAGCAAGCATTACATCAAACATTTGGTGTGAATACATAAATCAGTTAACAACCACCTACCAACAGGCGACACAATAACAAACCCAAGATTAAAAAGATTGAGTATTTACGTAATAAAGCATTAGTGATTAACAATCATAATCATAAACAATTAAAGATGAAAAAGAAGAGAGAGCATTCAGTAGGAGTGAGCTTGATTCGCTTCCAAAGAGAGCATTCAGTAGGAGTGAGCTTGATTCGCTTCCAAAGAAGTCCTGAGTTATTACTTTTCTTAACAATTTCCAGAATTCTTGTGCCGCAAAATTAATGCACCCCATGGAGTCGTCATTGTCGATTTACACAACTGGTGAAGCTGTTGATGGTCGATACGAGTGGTTTTGCCATTTAGGTTCCTCAAAGTAAAATGTCCAATTTAGTTGTTGTTAATGTTATTTATTTGGGCCTACGTTCCTCAAAACAATAGGCCAAATTTAGTTGTTGGTGTTCTCCTATTTTAGTAATTTGCCCAAATAACTTCTTTACATATTCAGGCCAGTACCTCTTTGGAATCAATAATTTAAAAAATAATCGATGTATAATTTATTCTTTATGAAGGAAAAATTATATTACATCAACTCTCCCCAATAAATCACCTAATTGCATGTCAGTTCCCATAATTTTTTTTGCACGAAATTAAATGTATAGAAAAACCCAGAAAAGTGTCAAGTACAAAATAAGAGAGGTATACCTCAATCGTTCCATATAATTTTAACAAAACATATTAGTTCATTTTTTGTTTCAATATTTGCTTCCAAAAAATGACCTTATTTTTAACTAGTTCCCTTCACTTTCCTTTCACATTTTAAAATTATTGAACATTAAAACTAAAATTATTTACAAAAAATTAAATAAAATTATAATTCAATAATTAAATAAAATTATATATATATACACACACACACTAATATAGTGTTAACCTTATTTTGTGGGGAATGAAGTAAAAAATATCAAAAATTTATAAAATAAATCTCAAAATTATTAACAAATTAATTTTTAATATGAGTATTATAATTTTCTTTATTCTTTTCTTTATAATTTACTTCAAAACTTCCCCTCTCATGGCCACTAATATTGTACTTAATCCATTCCGCGAATAGATTTTCACTCTAACTTTTTATAGTTAAACTTGTTCAACTTTCTTAAATATGAAATTGTAGAGACTAAATTTCAATTATATACATTTACGTTTAACATTATTCGTAGACAAATTAAGTGGAAATTATTCACTGTAAAAAGTTAAAGTGAAAAGCTATTTTTCGGACATATGACATATCATCTAATTTTGATTAGTAAATTCTTAACTTTCATTAATTTTGTCCGCAATAGCTTGGTTTGTACCTTAATAGTGATCGGAACAATGTGACGCTTCGTATGATCACAATGCAACATGACCGGAACATGTATTTTGATTAAGTTTTAATGCTATATTTATTTTATTTTTTAAAAACTTTCAGTAATTGTTGTTCAGTTGAAAACTTAATTAAGTTCTTCCATAATCACGTAGGCTTCTCCTGACAACAAACCAAACAATTGCGTATAGAACTTTAGATTTTATTTTTATCTAATGATTCATGTCAAATCGGCAAATGCGGTCAAGCATCACCCAATCGTCATTGAGCCTATTATATTTAAATTAAAAAAGAAATATTATTCAGAATATTCAAATTTATTACCTAAATTTTTAAAAATATAATAATATTTATTTTAGCATAAGCTATTTCATAACTTCGTCATACTTATAGCTCTTTGTAACTCCATACATTAATGGCCTTATAAATTTAATGTTATTGGGTTCGAATTGTACACTTGATACATAAAAATTCAACTCCTTACCATCCGACTAACTAGTGCCTCTATATTTCTACCTAGTTTATTATCACATTATATTAATATATTGTTCATTTATAAGTTTACTATGTAATACCTCACAAACCATATTCTAATGAACTTGAGGGGTGTAGGAAGTTAATTGAGTTTTAGTGAAGATGTCGCAATTACACGGCAAAAGTGGACATGGTGTCATTAGCTAGGTGTAATATATATGTATATATATGTATGAAAATTATTAAATTAAATTCTGATCATTTTTACTAAATACATGACACATTTTTATATATAATAAAAGACCCTTTAAATTATATATAAATATAAAATTGATCTTATTTTTCATAAATAACAAATTATTACATCTTCAAAAATATATCAACATATATGCACTACGATACCATAACGTAACGAAAATCAATATTATAAAATCATTAGTCATATTTTACAAATAATGATGAATCTAAAATATTTATACTATTATATTTGTTTAATTGCTTAGTATAATTAAATAAACTAACTTTAAACAAATAATTTTTATAAAAATTAAGAAAAAGGTCCCTTCTTTGATCTGGTCAGACCAGGACACGACCCGGTTACACGGTCCTGGCCAGACTCAAATCTGGCGAGAATTCTAGGCAGATCGGAGTCACAACTCCGATCAGAGCTGCGCAAGCTCCGACATGATCTGGTCGGAGCGGTTGGGGCGGCAAAATGTTCTTCGTTCGTGTTCTTCGTTCTTCGTTTGTGTTCTTCGTGTTTTTTTAAAGTTTCTTCGATCTTTTTCCGAATAAACATGCTTAGGTATTTTTTAGGTAAAATTATAGGAATATTTTATTAATTACAACAGTTGTGGTGTTATTCGTAATATATAAAATTACGTTGTGGTTCTGCGTTTAATATTCTTAATATAAGTTCTAGTAGGTAAGAAGCTCTCTTAGAGCAACAATACTCTTTTATATATTTATATATATATACATACACACACACGATGACGGAGTCAGAAATTCAACTAAGCTAAAGCATAAGTCATCTTTTCACGAACAAAATTTTGATATTCGCACCATGAATACCGGCATAAACAAAATTACATCTTTCGAAGAATTTTAGAGCAACTATTCACTATAATTTTTTGAGCAATAGTATAGACCAATCATTTTTACATATTTTGAAATATTTAAAAAATAAAGAGTTTAGATGTTGTAGTATAATATGTTAACTTAAAAAGTGTATCACTATCTTACCTTTCGATTAGAAAAGTATTTTAAAGTATTTCGTAGAGTGGGACACATCCACTTTATATACTACAAAATGAATTTTTTTTTATGTACCTGTAGCTTTTCAGAAGTTATATCCCGGTTCAAAAGTCATACTGCCACAGTTGGTCCACCCATTAAAATTATTCAATTATGAATTAATCTTAACAAAAATAATAAATTTTAATTGAACAATATAGTTATAACTATATGAAATTGTTTCAACTCAACTTTACTTTTGTGAATGGATTATATGAATTGTTTTCATAAAAATAAACTGGCAAACGATGAAACAACTGACTCCGTAAGGAGGAATTTTATCTATTAAGGATGTAACCTAGATTTTTAAGTACACATTAAAATAAATAATAATACATTAAAATATGACAGAAATGTACTTTTATTTTTAGTGTAAATTAATATAAGAATATTTTAATTAAATCTTGGGTGTGAAGTAGTTTATTATTTTAATAATATATTAAGTTTCGTGAAATAGTTAAATATGTTAATTATATAAAGTTATACAGACGGGTGAAGTATGAAGCATGGTGTTTAAATTAAATTATTCATAATATATAATTTAAACAAAGAAGATAATTAATTGTGGATGCATGCAAGTATATATCATTAGAGAATAAGGTACGGTAAAACAAAAAAATGTATAATAGTGACTTCCTGGCCAAATTTGAGGTGAGGCATTTGCCTTACCTAACCATGAGTGCCTCCCCCTCTATATATATATATATAATAAATTTCAAAGTGGAACACGAAATTGTCACTTCACTTGTAAAATTATCATTTCACTTATAAAAGTATAATTTACTTTCATAAATTGTTTAACGCTTCTTCTATATTCTCTAACAACCGCCTACTAAGAAATGACATGTCAAAGTGTTATTCGACTTGTTTTTTCTTTAAACGGTTAAAAGTTGACTCGAACCCCTGACCTATTGGTTGGAGTTGAAGCGTCTTACCAACTGAGATGCGCTTCATTCTCGTCATTCGACTTTTTAAAGTGTCATTTCATTTTTACAATTTCTTTAACGCTCTTTTTCAATTTTTTCTAGCAACGTGCTACTAAAAAATGATATTTCAATATTTCTTTGTTCACAAACTCACGCCACACACAACACACCTTCACCCATCTCAGTTGTTGTTTCCGCATGGACTGTTATATGTGTTTGGATTAGACTTCGGCTCACATGCACCTTATTATGACCACATAACATTGGGTGTGTTTACGACTCGATTAGATTTCTCAATTTCACAACCTCGACTGTAATGAGAATCATCCAATTCACTTTGTTCACTATATGACTGGAGTGCAGATTGCCTCAATGCTAGATCTCGCTATTTTAGAAGTCAGTCGCTATAAATATAGACTATTAGGTCTATTTTTCCATCAAGTGTTTTAAAAGGCATCTTCTATGTGCTTTAACCTTTCTCTTAAATCGATAAGGATATGCTACATGCATTACTTTATTAAAACCATAAATACATTTATATTTCTTGTCTAGATCTATTATGTTAAATTGTCAATTCTAGGTTAAAATACATTGTCCGCTACTAATATGCTATTATTTGATGTATTTGAAATATCGTTAACATTTTTATGATTTTTCAATTGGATATCTTGAGCATTATTTCAAAGCTCTACCCTAGGCAAGTATCAAGCTCAAAATAATATTAAAATGACATAAATGTATAAAGTTTATGTATAGAGTTAGACATGTAGTATATATAGTAATTAATATATGATTTATTTATAAAATTTATGAGCGCGGTGTATCATTTATTTTACACACACACGCGCACTAAACAATTATCAAGTTCAAATAATATTTAAACAAAATAAATATATAGAGTTTATGTATGGAGTTAGACATGTAGTATATATAGTAATTAATATATAATTTATTTATAAAATTTACAGGCACCGTACTTAACGCGGTGTATCATTTCTAATATATATATTTCAAACGAATTCTGGCCATGTCCTAACTTTTTAGCGAGCGAATTCCGAGCAGCTAATTAACATCCCAACTTATATCATTTACTTTAAAACAACACATACATTTCTTATGGATGAATCTGCTGACAACACATACATTTCTTATGGATGAATCTGCTGATGTCTTGGTAATGACTATATTGGCTCTTCATGATTTTCATGGTGGGTGTGGAGTGATTAACCAGTTAATTGCTCGTCCCATATTTTTTAATGGTTCAATTGTATTAAACTTTATTGTATAATAGGTGTTGATTGTAAAATCGAAATAACTCGGAATACCTTGTGATCGAAAAAAAGAGAGGATTATTAAATATCATCAGTACAAAAAACCAATGAATATAGTTATGCTTATATAATACGTTTGGTCTCTCTCAACATGCTCTCTAAATTCTCTTCTTCTTCTCCGATGATTTCCTCTCGTATGAAAGCTTTCTTCTCCGGTTTGGAGCCTGGGTCGCCGTCTTATGTGTTTTCCCGGTATCCCCCTGTTTCTTTTCTTTCAACTCCACAATTATGGTGAGATTTGTTTGGACTTGTTCTTTTGGTGAGATTCGGTTGGGATTCTCTATTCTGATTGTTAAGCCTTTCATTATGTCAAAGTTATCTTACCTTTAAAAGAAAATCTTTTTGAAATTCAAACGAAAACCTCTATAGACTATAAGTATGATATGGTGTTAATCTGTTTTAGTTACTTTTCTAAGCCTCCGTTACTCTTACTGGTGTTTGCGTGTATAGTCTGTTATCTTTTTTGCAGTGTTCGCCCGCGGATTTGGTCATTTGGGCATACATCAGGCTTCATAGTTCTTACTACCTCTCTGTTTCGATATCTCTGCACGGTTGTCGACATGGCAGAGTTTGGGGAATGTGGATTGGACCAAATGCTTCGATTGACGGTCAAGGAGGAGGAGGTGGTGAAAGTTCCGTCAGGAGCTTGGGTAGGTATTGGTGTGGATACGGCAAGATGTCTTGTGGGTCGGGTTCTTACTCGCAGACAAGTTCATTTGGAGCCACTTCAACGGACCTTGAGTGGGGCTTGGAGTTTGACGAAGGGGGTGAAGATGCAAAAGATTGCGACTAACCTGTTGTTATTCCAACTCGGGCATAGGACTGAGCTTAGCCGTGTTATGTGGAATGGGTCTTGGTCGTTTGATCAACAACTTGTCATTTTACGTCACATTGAGGAGGGGCAGGATCCTATGTCAATTGACCTGGATAAATGAATTTTTCCGGTTCAGGTTAGCGGATTACCATTGTCATGTGGATCAGAGGTATTGGCTAAGGTGATCAGTGACGCTTTGGGGGCATTTGTGAGATCGATACTCAGCATACCATGGGTTTTTTCTCCACTTCGATGAGGATTAAGGTTCTCTTAATTGGACGTCACGAAGCCGCTACGTAGATGCATGAAGATGGACGGACCTATCGGAAATCTGATCTGTTTGAGTTTTTCTTATGAAAGACTTCCGAATTTTTGCTTCTTCTGCGGGAAAATGGGTCATATTCTTCGTGATTGCTCGGATTGTCTACATTTGTTTGATGATTCAGGTTCTATCGATGAAACTTCACTAGAGTATGGCGATTGGCTACTGCCAGTTCCTTCGCCAAAACTGATAAGATTCTGGGTGGTGGTGTCAGTCCGCATAGGCGGTTTCCGACCATGTCTTCTGGGCAGGACATTTTGGGCACATCCCCTCATCCCACAACCGTTACTAGACGTGGGTCTTTTAATGCTATTAATTAGGGGGATCATCAAAGTGGTGTTAATGTTGGTTTATTTAGTCATATTTACTCTCCTGGAGAAAGTTCATCTAGTGATGTTAGTGGGAATACATAAGTGGTCAACAACAGAAGTTGTAATCTTCAACGTTGGTGATCTATGGCTCTATGAATCAGTCCATTGACTCTTCCCACCAAATGAATCTAGACCCAATACCCAATATCCATCTCAACACTCCCCATAGCCCACTGCTAACTGGACCTCCTCCTATCACCAGCCCATTACCTACCGTCAATTACCATCCCACTTTTTTCCCTCCAGGCCCAGCTATTTCTATCCCAGGCCCAACCCTTCCGAAACCACCTTTACTATCCTAACCTTTTTCTTTTTCATCCTTCCAAACCCATAACTAGCTCTTATCTATAGCTGACACTTCCACAGTTCCTAGTGGTGGTAGGGAACGTGGTCGACCACCTGGGTTGAAAATGGGGATCAAGAAGTTTGGACCTCGTCAGCCGAATAAAGTGATCCGTGGTAAAGTGGAAAGAATTCCAACAAGAAACTTAAAGTGGATGAGACAATGTTACTTCAAGTACCAGAGATGAGTTGTTTATCTTGGATCTGTTAAGGTTTGGGGAACCTTTGGATAGTTCGAGCCCTTGGTGAATTCCTCAATATTCATCGTCCCAATTTTATTTTTCTTATGGACACTAGATTAGGTCATAGTGGAATTGATAGTTTAAAGCAGAAGTTCAATTTATTTTGTGTTTGTGTTCCATCTTTTGGTTAGTCGGGGGGTTTAGCCCTTCTATGGAATAAAGAAAATATTGTAACCGTGCAGTCTTTTTCGCATAATCATATTGATGCAAGTGTTAGTGTTGGTGAGTCTGATGAAACTTGGCGCCTTACCGATTTTTATGGTGAACCTGATTGTAGTAAAAGAAAGAAAACTTGGGGGCTTCTTACACAATTAGGACAGAACTCTTGTAGGCCTTGGGTAGTAATTGGTGATTTTAATGAAGTTTTAGACCAAAGCGACAAAAAAGGTGGTACTGATATTTCCAATTGGCATCTCCGAGATGCAAGAGCAGCTTATGCCGATTGTGAGCTTTCTGATATCACATATTCAGGCTACCAGTTCACCTGGTCGAATCGGAGGACCAGCGCTAATCGTACGGAGTTTAGGCTGGATCGTGCCGCCGCTACACCATCCTGGTGAACCCTTTTTCCGACTTCTCAGGTGCGGCACCTCTTTACCCGCAATTCGGATCATTCACCCATCCTTTTGCATCTGCACAGGCCCAATTGACGGAGGCGGCGGCGTCGCCTGTTTCGTTATCGATTTGAAGCTTCATGGTTGAAGTCAGATGATTGCAAAAAAATTATTGAGGAAAACTGGAATTCAAAGCTGCCTTTGTCAGCAAACCTGGATGAATGTCGATTGAGACTTTTGAGTTGAGATAAAATGGTTTTTGGATCAATCAGGGAAAACATTGAGCAAATGAAAAAGGAGCTAGAGCAACTCCACAAGGTCGAGCACACTGCAGAGGTAAAAGCTCGAATTCAGTCCCTTAAATTAAAGTTGGAAACGGAGCTGGATAAGGACGAGATAAAGTGGAAACATCGGGCAAAAGTTCAGTGGCTTGCGAAGGGTGATCGAAATACTAGCTTTTTCCACAATAAGGCTTCACAACAGCTTCGTAAGAATGAGATTTCGAGATTGGTAGATGATTCTGGGAGGTGCTGCGAGAGTGATCAGGAGATGGGTCAGGTGATTAATGATTATTTCACAAGCATTTTAAAGTCTCGACAGCCTCGGGACGCGGATATTGAAGAGGTAGTGGGAATTCTGAGACCTCGAGTGGATGCTCGGATGAACTAACAGCTAACTCGTGCGTTCACTCCTGAAGAGGTACGACTTGCACTTTTTGAAATGTTTCCCCTTAAATCTCCTGGCCCTGATGGTATGTCTGATGTCTTTTATCAACGCTTTTGGAATATCGTTGGTGATTCTTTCATTGATTGGGTTCTTAATTTTTTGAACAACCGTGTGTTTGATCCGAAAATATATTTTACTCATATTGTTCTTATTCCTAAGTGTAAAACACCAGATAGGATGACCCAATTTCGCCCCATTAGTCTCAACAATGTTATTCTTAAGATAGCCTCCAAGGCTATTACAAACAGGCTTAAACCCTTTATGGACTATATTGTTTCTAAAACCCAATCTAGGCCGACTTGGGATATTATAGAATGGGTGGAGGAATTTTCATCTGCCTCTCTCTGTTCTGTCTAGGCCGACTTGGGATATTATAGAATGGTTGGAGCAGGTTCGCCGGGCGCCTTTCCGTGGGTGAATTCGAATTTTTCATCACAGCTTGTTGGAGTATCTGGTACAACAGGAACAAGGTGGTGCACGATGGTACCCGATTGGACGCTGCGGATTCTGTTTTGTTTGTCCATCAGTTCCTGGGTCGGTTTAAGGAGGAACGCTGTTTCTCTGCCCCTACATGAGCATCGATACAGTACTCGTTGACTGGGTGCTGGCTCCCTCCGAATCAAGGCACCCTGAAGATAAATTATGATGCAGTTATATTTAAGCATCGGAATATGTCCAACATTGGAACTGTGGCTCGTGATTATGGGGGGTTGGTTGTTGCGTGGAAACATCTTACTCTTCCACATATTATCGACATTGAGGTAGCCGAAGCTTTTGGGGCACGTCTTGCTGTTTTGTTGGGATATGAACTCGATTTTGCTCATGTTTTGATAGAGGGAGATTGCTTGAACCTTGTGACACAACTTCGCCAGGACGACCCTTCTCTTTCAATAGCTGGACATATTATTGGTGAAACCAAAGACTTGGCTTCAGTTTTTCTCTCGGTTTCATTCCTTTTCACTAGAAGAGATGGGAATAGGTTGGCTCATGCATTGGCTAATTGTACTGAATCTGATGAATCTGGCTCTAATGAGCTTCATGTACACAATCCTGATGTACACACCCTTTGAGTATTAATGAATTGGTTTTCTGTTGTCAAAAACAAAAAATTTGTAAAATCGAATCATTATATATGCTCTTTTAATTGGTTTTTCAATTTCATAATAAGATTTTGCACTTTCATGGGAGGAAAAAGAAAAAAAACAATAACATTTCATTTAAGAATACTTGTGGTCTATGTTTGATTCAGACGACAGTAGATTCGAAAAGGCACTTAGCTTGATTTTTATTGTGGAGATATTTATAATATTTGTAAGTTTAGGTTAAGGTTTATCTTGTATTATTTTCAAATATTTTGTATATTTTTTTGAAATGAAAGAACATATTTTATTAATACTAAAAAACAGTGTGCGTACATTTAGGGGCCGATGAGTGTCGTCCAGGCCCAAAACTAGGGCATAACGAATAAAATTAATTGGACAAAAGTAATCAAAATAGCAACTAAACTAGACTATTCGACTGTTTGTATCACTTTTAGGGGTTTCCTGTTGCGGCATATGAATGTCGTGACATGAATGATCGACCTAGTAGTTTCCTGCGCTTCCGGATCTTTGATTTTGAATGTCTTCTCATTTCTTGTCTGCCAAATGTGATAGACAGTCTCTGGAAGAATGGCGTGAAACACAATAACCTTCTCATACTTACCTCGAGCAAGACGTGATGTCCACAAACATAGCTGCTAATCCGATGCTTGCAAGGTTTCGAACCCACCACAGTCTCCGAAAATAGAGATTGGGATAGGGGCCTTGGACCACAAGTTTCTCAAGTATGTCTGGATCGAGCCACATGAGACCCTCAAAGAAATCTAGATCATTGAGGGAAACCCGGACAATAAGATTAGGATTGGTACATAAATGAACTTAGGGGTGGGACTGAAATTAGTAGCTTGTCTCAGGAAGAATTCAGATATTTTTACCTGGAGTACGGATGATCTCAGAGAGATAGACCTAAGGGTAGATGTTCACAGTCTGAACATGGATCCCACGGTTAAGCATATCCGACAGAAGAGAAATGATTTTGGTCCGATTTAAAATGCCATAATTGCTGCGAAAGTGGAAAGGCTATTGAAAGCCGGACACATTGAAGAAGTCAGATATTTGGATTGTGTGTGTAATGCTGTCTTAGTGTAAATATCTCCAGAAAAATGACGGATGTGTAATGACTTCACTCGGCTCAATAAATTTTTTCCGACGGATCCATACCCTTTACCTTGAATGGATCAATTGGTAGACTCTACCGAATGATGTTCTCTACTAAGCTTCATGGATGCTTATCAGGGTTTTTACCAGATTCGGTTGGCACAAGAGGATGTCCCGAAAACAACCTTCTATACGGCAGTAGGACTTTATTGCTTGAAGGTAATGCCATTCGGACTCAATAATGCCGGAGCAACATATCAGAGACTCATGAACAAGATGTTCAAAGAAGAGACCGGAAAGACCATGGAGGTTTATGTGGACGATATGTTGGTCAAAAGCAAAACCGAGGAGCAACACATTGATCATCTGGAGAATTGCTTCTCCATAATGAGGAAGTACGGAATGAGTTTGAATCCGGAGAAGTGCACCTTCGGAGTCAAGGGGGGTAAGTTCCTCGGATATATGGTCACGGAGAGAGGGATTAGTGCTAATCTGGAGAAGATCCGAGAAATCCTAGATCTACCTCAGCTAAAAAACGTCAATGAAGTGAAGCAACTCATCGAAAGGGTTTTATCCCTTAGCAGATTCATATCAAGATCAGTCGAGAAGAACCTACCATTCTCCAAGATACTAAGAAAAGGGGACAAGTTCGAATGGACAAAGGAGTGTGAGAAAGCCTTTGAGAGCCTGAAGACCTATTTACTTTCACCTCCACTCTTATTGAAACCAATCGAGGGAGAGCCTCTCTATTTGTCCGTTGTTGTGACAAACGAGGCTATGAGCTCCATGTTGGTTCAAAAACAAGGGAATGATCACCTGCCTATCTATTACTTGAGTAAGGCTCTTGTTGGACCCGAGATAAGGTACCTTCATATTGAGAAATTGGCCAATGTGCTAGTCCACACAGCCCGGAGGCTTAAGCCTTACTTCAAGTCCCATAAAATTATTGTGTTGACCAATGAACCACTTAAGCAAGTGATGGGAAGGCCGGAACAATCCGGGAGACTGTCTAATGGACAATCGAACTTAGCGAGTATGATTTTCCTACCAGGCTTCGTCATTCAAGAAAGCCCAAGTCCTGACAGATTTCCTAGTCGATTTTCCGAAGAAAAGTGCCAGGGATCTGAAGTCCACAGGTCTCGATATAGTGGATTCGAAAGTTTTGTCTGAGGCACCGCTATTCGAATCATGTGCAATCGATGAAGAGGAGCAATATCACGAGAATGGTCTCTTCGGAGACCAGGGGGTGTTTTTTGTGGAAGACTCGGATATAAATATGGAAGTCGTTCCATCCGAAGAAGCTTCTAAGCATGTTCAAATGCAAGAGGTGAGGGTGACACCCGAAGGAAACAACGATAAACAGGTTTTGTCTTGGACTTTGCAAGTGGACGGATTGTCCAATGGAAGGCTCGGAGGCATAGGTATCCATCTCCTTAGTCCCGAGGGTGCCCAAGTTGATTATGCCATTATCCTAGATTTTCAGGTGACCAACAACGAAGCTGAGTATGAGGCTCTCCTGGTAGGCCTTCGGATGGCAAAGACACTATAGGTGAATATGATTCGATCCTATACTGACCCCCAGCTGGTTGAGTCTTAGTACTCTGGAGCCTTTACCACAAAAGGTCTGAATATGGTTTTGTACTTAGAAAAGCTCAAAGAAGAAGTGTCAAACTTCGAGGAATTTTCTCTCTAGAGATTTGATAGATCATGTAACGACAAGGTGGATTCCCTCGCCAAGTTTTTGCCTCAACATCCAGAGCCTTGGATACGAGGAGTATCATCTTGTTGACCCTCCGGACCTCTTCTCTTCAGGGTCAGGGACTCCCGGTGTATCACTTAGTCTCGGAACGAACTTGGATATGACTGACATTCTAGCCTATCTTCGGAATGATGTACTATCTCAGATCCTGCAGAGGCCCGAAGAGTTCAGTGTAGAGCACCCTGATACTTCCTACACGAAGGAGGACTGTACATAAGGTCCTTCAGTAGAACCCACCTATGCTGCCTTGGACCACAAGAAGCCCGGACAATCTTGGAGGAGGTACATAGAGGAAGTTGCGGCAGGCATTCCGGAGGAAGAGCGTTTGCACAAAAAATAACCCGCCAGGGGTATTACTGGCCAACAATTGATAAAGACTCCGCAAACTTCGCCCGAACCTGCAGTGATTGTCAGTACTATGCCAACATTCCTCATAGGCCCAACTATCCGATGATTCTGTCAATCATCTCTTGTTCGTTTGATCAATGGGGCATTGCCATTATAGGACCTTTTCCTCGGGAAGCTTAACAAAAGAAATTTCTGATTGTGGCCATGGAATACTTCACGAATTGGGTTGAAGTCGAGGCAGTAGCAACCATCACGGAGACTCGTGTCCGGACCTTCATTTGGAAAATCATCATTTATCGCTTCGGACTCTCAAGGATACTAGTCTCGGATAACGGAGCCCAGGTCTCCAGAAACAAGCTTAAAGAATGGTGCAAGTCCCTAAAGATTGAACAACAATTCACTTCAGTCGGATACCCCCAGACCAATGGTAAGGCCGAATCCTCCGACCGAACCATCGTCAAGATCCTGGAAAAGAGGCTCAAAACTTTCCAAGGAAGTTTGGTTGATGGTTTAGATGGTGTACTCTAGGTGCATCGAACCACACCGAGGACTGCAACACAGGAAATCCCATTCTCATTTGTTTATGGATCCGAGGCGGTCATCCCCTCGGAGGTCATAGCTGAAACTCAGAGGATCCGGCAGTATCAGCCCGAGGACAATGAAGTAGCTCGGATCTATGATCTCGAGCTCCTGGAATACAAGAGGAATTCTTCTTTGGCTCATGTCTTTAGATATCAAACTTCCATCGCCCGAGCCTACAACAAGAATTTATGCAGCAAGGATCTCCAAGTTGGAGACTTGGTCTTGAGGAGGGCAGATATCCTTAGCCATGTCGGAAAGCTCAAACCTAACTAGGAAGGCCCTTATAAGATCATTGGGGTAAGGAACAATGGAAGCTATGAGCTAGAGGATCTTGAAGGAAGAGTTCTCAAAAGAACCTGGAATGCGAGGAATTTGCAAAAGTTTTATGCTTAGGATGTTGTTGATCATTTATGTTTTGTCCAAAGTTGTTCTAAAGGTCTTTTTGACCCACCGTTTGTTATTGTATTTTCTCCAAAAATCAATACAACGGCTACCTTTTTCATGAATTGATCTCTTTGCTTATGATTAAACACGTTTCACTTCAGATACATGATTTAGGGTGGAATATAGTCCGAATCAAGCAAAGTTGATAAGGAAGAGAAGCAAGTCATTAACAGCCGAATGCTTACATCACTCAACATCCGAATCAAATACACTTGGAATAAGAGAAACTAAAAAGTTCATAAACACAAGTGGAAAGTGTTCATCCGAATAAGCAAACAAATGCCTATTCGAGCATACAAGAGTTGGCAGATAAATATAGCATTCAAACCAAAGTTAACAAATCCGACTGGAAAGGCCGAAGCTACACCAGTACCAAATATTATCCGGAACAAACATGAAATAAAAAATATTCGGATCAAAGTACGAGTGCGAGAAATAAAAATTCTGTCATGGTCCGAAGACCGAACACTTTCTCACGGAGCATACTCTGCCTTCAATTCTCCGGGGCTTTAAATGTTCCTTCTCCAGCTGCTTTCTTGGATGCCTTGGCCGCCTTGTTCTTCTTCCTCATCTCCTCCACATACTTCGGACAGTCCTCCACCAGATCCAGCTCCGGATATTCGATGACAGAAGCAGGGGTGGTCAGCCAGTCCCGGTTGTGCTCTTTATAGGTCTTGAGGGGGACGAGGACGTACTGCAACAAAGCCTCATGTACAAAGGCCGGCATGAAGGGATCCCCATGGTTATTCTTCAACTCTTCTATCTCCGAGGCCATGAGTTTCACAAACTCGTCCTTCATCAGCTCCAAGTCATCCAAAGCCTCCCCAGTAAAGCGAAACCTGTCCCGGTATTTGTAAGCGCTCAAGACCTCAATCTTCGGATTGAAACCTTATGGAATGAACCCCTTCATCTTAAACTGTCCTACAACAATTTTGAACCCTTCGCTCCGGACATCATCGCACATGCTTTGGAGATGGAACATGCAAGAGAGAGGCCAGGAAGTCCTGGACAGCTCCAGCCCGAGTCGTTCGGAGATTGTTGAGCATCTTATCCATGAAGCTTTAGGTCAACTCCAAGAACTCGGTCAACCCAGTCTGAAGCACATTGCAATCAGTCCAGACCTCCGCCAGCTGAGCTAGAGCATTCTGGTTGGCTACCAATTTCTTCAATTCCGATGACGTGTTCATGTGTTTCTTCTTATAGTCCTGGAACTTTTCCTCCATTTCCTTTACACTGGACTCGGACTTGGAGAGCTGGATGTCAATCGGCCCTTTCTCCAGCAACAACCATGCAAACACGAACATCAACAGTTAACTGCATCGGGATAGATCCGAAGGAATTAGTATCACAATCATTAGATTATAAAAAATCAAAGTTCGGGCAACTCGGATGTTATACCTTCCGTTGTGCCTCAGCCAGTTCAGCTATCCTTTCAACCTCTCCCATGATAACAATTCGGGTCACCTCAGCCTCTAAGTCGGCATCCGGGTTGGGGACCTCAATTGCATTGCCCTTGCCCTTCTTAACAGTAGGAATCATACATTCAAAAGGCCTTTTTTTCCCCGGATACTGTCTTCGAGGCAGATAATCCAGATGGCTTGGCAGTTCCAAACCCAACAGGCTTGGGAGGATTTTTGGCGGCATCAACAGCCTTCCCAGTCGCGGTCTTCCCCTGCTTCGGGGTAGCCATCTTCAGTGGCTCATTGCCGTGGTGGACCAAACGAAGGTCTTGGTCTCGGTATGTGGCAACATTGATGTGATCTTCCATCGGCAGGGTGGTGGAAATCTTGATGGTCCTCAAGACCGAAGTTGGTCGTCAATTTCTTGCTCCTGGTCCTGCTTTTGCTTCCTCTTTAAGTCCAGCAAGGTCGACATGATATACTCGAACCAAAATTCGGCAAGAAAAGTATTTTGTTAGCTCCGAGGAAAATATATTCGGAGTAATCACACTTGCACATATTTTGCAAACAATGACAAAATATACGAAACAGGCAAGTGAGCATCGGATATTCATACATCCGGCCCTATAACTAACCAAATACTTGGGTTCCATGATAACACTTTTCAGCCAATCCGGCTAGGTACGACAACGGCTGGCAGATCAACCCTCGGAAGAAAAACATCTGGGTCAGATTATTCTTCCGGAGACTTTGCATCCACCCAGGAAAGTTCCAAGATGGCGTCCAAGTGAAGGGATATGTCTGCCGAGAGAATACACTCAGAAACACCCACTATTGCCGACTAGACTTGGGTAGGCCTTTCTTCAGAGCCAGACGAACGAAAATGTACTTTCTCCACCATTCCACTCCGAGTGAAGAGAACAAAAATGCCGAGAGAATATCTGTTAATATTTTTGATCAATCACCATATGACTCATCTTTAGTACAAAAAGGTGACTAGTACTCTTGGTTCACTTGAACATTGTAAAAGAGGAAATCACTAAGTATGTTGGTCTAGTTAAACTTGTACTAGGATTATTAGGTCTCTGAATGTAATTTTATATTTTGAGAAGGCCATAAAGAAGGATCCTAGCAATGGATTTTAATCGAAGATTTGAAGACTGATGATTACAAAAGTTTGATGAAGACATAAGGGTTAGTCTCCTCAGATAGACTATGTTCAGAAATCATATTGTGTAGTGAAAATATTGCACATAACATATCTCTGAACATATGACATCATCCAGTCAAGGAACATGCTAGCTTTCAGAAAAGGCTCATGTGTCCGTTGAAACTACATAAAAAATAGTACAGTGCATTAGTTACATCGACTGAAAAGTCGATCAGTGCATAGTCCTCTCTGAAAATTGAGAAAGGGACTTCTGAGTACTTATTTCGAGATATCAATGGATTGAATTATGATAAGGTCTAACAAATACTAATCCAACGACTCTCAAATTCATCTATAAATATCACCACATAGAAAGTTGAGAAATACACACATGAACTACGCTCATATCTACATATCAAGCAAGTATTCTCTCAAGCATTCATACTACCATTCTCCAAGCTTACTGTTGCGACTAACAAGCTCGAAGAATCACTAGTAGTTCTAAGTGTCCTGAACCTATAACAAGAGATTGCTATTCGTGAAAGAGTTGAACTTTGAGATACCCTTTATGAAGCTCTTTCTCCTTAACGGATACCAATTACTTGGATCAGAAAGGTGAACCTACCACATACTGAATAAGTATTTTAAGTAGTGTAATATCTTCAAGCTCTCTGTAACCATAGCTAAAAAGTTATAAGAGAAGCTTACTTGACAATCATCTTATAACCAACACCATCAAGGTGTGGAGTACATGAAGTACTTGGTTTGAGAAATCAAGGAAAAGCTCCAAGGTTATCTTGAGTACATGAAGTACTTGGCTCGAGGAGCTAGGAAAAAACTCAGGAAAAACATTTGGTTGGAAACCATTTGTTTGTAGGGATCTTAGAATATGATTTATTTTAAGGTGAACTCAATTATCTGTTCTAGTGAATTCCAGGTCTCAGAAAGGTCGAGTGTATTAGTTAGAGGATTACGCCACCTCCAGATACCACTATAAACTGTTGTGTTATTTACTTTATTGTACTTACTTTCCAGCATTACACACACACACACACACACACACACACACATTATTACTGCTAAGCACAATCACGTTTATCTATCGCTTAAAATCTTCCGCCCTCTTAATCTAAGTATTAGAAACCTTCCAATTTCTGAGAAAGACTGTTTATTGATGAAAGTTTGAAAGACTATTCACCCCCCCACCCTCTAGTCTTTTTCTTTGCTGTTATCTGGACCAACATATCGGATCCTCGAAAAATGCATATCTGGCCCGAACAATGAATGAGAAGAAGTTCGGGCTGGACTCTCTGATTTTAATCTCGAATAGTATCCGGAAGTTGGCCGCATTCAGAGGAATCCGGAGTTTCTTGTACAGGACGCCGTAGCACATAAGGTTGATGAGAGAATTTGGGCGGGACTCTAAAGTCTAGATCATTGAAGATCTGCATAAATTGGGGAGCAACGGGAAGTCTCCATTCGCAGTGAAGCGAGACTTCATACACCCTTCGAGAGAATTGTAGAAGGATTGTTTTGGATTTGGAGCAATCAACTCAAGGGATTTTGGGATCTCGTATTTGGCTCGAATCTCTTTTAACCTTTCAGAGGTTAGTTCATTGCCTCTTGTCGGAAGGGTTTGGTCCGTGTTTAAATCCCCAGTGATGTTCGGATGCTCTACATTGTCCCTACTCCTAGGGTACTTAATCTCATGCACCCGATCACTCGAAGTCCCGACAAAAGTACCAACCTGGCCATCATCCTCCTCAGACTCCTCTCCGGCCTCAGCACACTTAACCTGCTCAACATTCTCTTCCTCATCATCCTCATCCTCCTCTTCTTCCTTTGGAACAGTCACAAGAGGAACCTCAATGCCGTGGCTTCATCATCATCTGAGCTCAACACTTGTATAGCTCGGATGGGGCTCACTACCCGGATTGTATCCACTATACTTGCCTCGTAGGCAGCAACTTTCAGAGACTCATCAGTTGTATCTTCCACCATTTCTACATAAGGTTCCTGAGGATCCGGGATAAAGGGTAATCCATAAGGATGAATACGTGTATGATAACCCAAACTACGGCATAAGAGACCGACCTCAGGGAGAAGATCACCACTATCCGATCCTGATGCAATACTGACCTCTCGTGTTAATGTCGCATGGGTCACCATTTCCTGGGAATAAGAGGAACTCGAATAATCCTGGCGGTTTGGATATTTGAAACCATGAACTACTAGGCAGAAAGAAGGACTACTTACCTCCGTATCCGTGTCTATATCTATCGACACTTGTTCTTGCTCTTCGGCAGCCTCATCAGCTTCGACGTTGATTCTTTCTTCTGAATTAACGAAATATGAACTGGTACTCTAGCTTGATCCCGGCTCAGATCCGTAATCGTGACCTTCAGACGCATTATGACTATCACTATCAGACACGATAAGGAAGGAAGGAAAGGAACTATAAGTCTAAGCAGTCCAAGACAACCTAGGAAATCAATATACTGAGAAAAGTTCAAGGGGTTTATTTTCGGACCCTAGTTTCGGATTTCTTTGTCCTATATTAGTTCGGACGATCGAGAGGGCCTCTCAGAATCAAATACACCTTTTCTCAAAATTACAGTCTGAAGTCTCCTACTTTGGATTGTAATAAAAGAGGGGGGAGGGGGCGGAGAGTTACTCTCAAAAGAACTTTAAGAACCATAGACCCGGATTTCTTTTTTCTCATGGAACGGATTGAACAAGTAAAAGACTTCTTCTTCTATAGTTCCACCATTATCTTCTACTAAGATACTTGAAAACTACGGGGACATATGTTGATACGGTAATATGTCCAATCGGTTATTTGGATGTCTCACGAATGGATCCTAAGACATCACGGTATTACATGGCCAAGGTCTCAAAGGGTCCAACCCCGGGATCCCGAGTCAAAAGACCATTCGAGGTCGAACCTGGCCAAAATGTATAACAATACCGTGACAAGGTAAGGATATCCGGAGCAAAGTGCTATATTCGAAGGAAAGCAGGCCCGAACAACCAACACATATGAGCCTACATATCCGAACCTAAAGAGAAACCAAGTGAAGCAGACCATAGCAAGTTAGTAGGATAGGGCATAAACAACTCCGGATGTCTTGATCCGGAGCATTCCCCTTGGATGTCATTCCAGATAGGAGGACGAGAATACCCTCAAAGGTCCTACAAAATGACTAATCTAACCTTGTAGTCCAAATTGGGAGATGGGTTATGACTATACTATGGTCCATGGGCTTAATTAAGCTTTGTTGGCTCAATCTTACCCTTACACTTGGCACAATTCAAGGGGTCTACCCCTAAATGGGGAATAATCTCTATAAACAATGCACACTTCCCAAAGTAAATCAACAAGCTCACTTGATCTTCTCATTTTACCATATGCTTTAGACCTTCATTTTACAAAGTCGACTCATAATTACTCTCGAGTAAAGTCTCATATCCGGCTTGATCCTAGGCAAGCTGAGTCTAAAAATTTTTCCCCCCCCCCCCCCCCCCCCCCCAAGTCTAGTCACATGTGTAGGACTTTATCCGAGGCATTTAAAGCTTGAAGTGGAAGTGAACCTTTGCATTGGATCCTAACCTAGTGGACTTTGTGATTTTCTTAGGCTTTTTGTTATACTTGTGGGTAAGGGCTTTTACCTTAACAGGGAGTACAAACTTGTTGCCAAGATACAAGCGCCCTGTGGTAGTTCCCGTCCTTACCACTCCATAAGAAGCTCCTGCAAATACTCTGGATATCGTCCAACAATGCTTTTAGGAAGGAGGAAACCTGAAGCCAATATGTTGTGATGGAAGTAATAACAATCTTGATCAACTTCTCTCTACTGGCATAGCTAAGAAGTCTCGTCGGCCAATGCTGAATATGACCTAGAATACTATCCAACATGGGTTGGGTATTGCACAATGGTGACTCGATGATGGGAGAGAGGAACTCCCAAATACCAGAAGAATGCCAGCCTCAAAACCCGTGGTCAGGAGGAGCTGTTGGCAGCGCTCCACGGGTGAAAGACCCCAAAATATACTTTAGTTTTAGCTTAGTTGGCTTGTAGTCCACAAGCATCGAAAAAGTAGTGACCAGTGAGGGAAAGGATTGGAGAAGTCATCCGAGACAATGACCTTCGTCATGTGATCAATCAAAGAACAAACTCCTGTGGTCATCAAGAAAGGAATCCAACTAGGGCAAGAGCTGAACCAGCTAGGGCAAATCGGATAAACTCAAATTCAAGGAGAGCTGATGATCAAGTAGGAGAAAGTGTGGTTGAGATCCGACCAAAGCAAGTGCCCGGAACTGTAGTGGATCCGAGGACAGGAGAAAGGTTAACACCCGAACATATTTTCATCCAAAAAACGGCATTAGAAAATTGAGGTGGCTAAGCTTAGCAATATGGTGAATTCGCATGAAAAAGTAGTCTCAAGAGTCTTGAACCCGTTGAGTGCTGCCATCTGAAGGAAAAAGAAACCTTTGGAATGTACTATTCTGAATCTGGAGCGCTACTACGGAGATAGCTGTCCCGCAACCCATCTAACTCGTTACGAGTACAAGATAGATACCAACGGATTGAACGATAACCTTAAGGCACTCAATTTCTTCGAAGAGGCTATGGACTGGCTTACCTTCCGGATCCATCAAATCTTTTGATAATGTATCTGCACTCTTTTTGAAAAGGTTCCAAAAGTCTAAGAGAAGGAAAAGATCAGTGGAATACTTGGAGGGGGTAACTCAATCCAAGAATGAAGACCTTCGGACCTTCTTGGATAGGTTCAATTCGGAGGTTCGACAAGTAGAGGCACATAACATCAAGGAACGGGACCATCACCTGTATGCCAACACCAACAATCATGACCTCTGGAAGAAACTCTCTGAGGAAGAAATCTTGAATGAGAAACAATTGGAGGACATTTGTGATCATGTCTTATATGGAGTGGAGTTCAGAAGAAACGTCCCCATCAGAGCCGGACAGGGGAAAGCTAAGGAGCCTATCCAACAAGAGGCACCTAAATCTTGGAAATTCGACTCAAGGAAAGATCCCGGGGGAAGCATGAGCCCCCAAGAGAGCATACCTCACCCAAGAGGTATGCTGAGTACACTCGGTTGAATCATTCGAGGGAATAAATCTTGGTGATAATAGTTAAAAAGAACCTTGATATCCAGTGGCCTAGACCCTTCTATAACAACCGGAAGGGTAAGGAAGCAAAGGCATATTTTGCTTTTCACAAACAGACTGTCCATCCGACCGAGAAGTGTATCCAACTCAAGACTGAGATTGAGACATTGATTCGGAGTGGCAGTTGAAGGATCCGTACTTTAAAGGAGAACAGAGCCTACCCGGAAGGGATGAAGGAAGAGATGATAGGAGTCCGAACACAAATCCATGCCACTCCCACCTCCTCCTAAGAACACTCCACCCCTAGAAGCAAGAAGATATGATGAATATCCTGAGGATAGAGACTATGAGAACTTGACTTACAGTGGGGTTATTAATGCAATAGTCGGAGGACCAAGTGGAGGAGATAGGCGAAATGCTAGGGAAAGAACTGCCCAAGACATAAGGAATGACAATTCGGTTCAAATTCCATTGCCTCCAAGGGGATCCAATATAATTTCCTTTGGTGATAGTGAGATACCACCCCCAACACCTGGAGGAGGGGATACCTGACCCCCCAATGTTCCCTTGGTAGTTTCGCTTGTCATTGCCACTTACAAAGTCAACAAGGTTTTAGTGGATATGGGGAGTTCCTCGGATATCATCTCCAAACGAACCATTGATCAAATGAACTTGGGAGATATTGAGTATGGTAGGGTAAACACCTCATTGTCCGCATTTGGAGAAGAAATTGTCACACCCATCGGAACCATCAAGTTATAAGTATCAATGGAAACTTCTCCGAGGAGAGTGACACAGATAGTATTGTTCTTGGTGGTTGATAAGGCGTTCAATTATAACGTTATATTCAGACGTCCTGGCCTCAATCAATTCCGGCTATCTTTTCCCCGTTAAATAACCGAGTCAAGTTCCTCACTCCTTATGGAGTTGGAGAGGAATTCGGCAATAGACGGGAGGCTTGGGAATGTTACATACTTTCCACAAACATAGTTGCTAACCGGTGCTTGCAATTCCTAAGGTTCCAAAACCACCACAGTCTCCGAAAACTGAGATCGGGATAGGGGCTTTGGACCACAAGTTTCTCAAGTCTGTCCAGATCGAGCCACACGAGACCCTCAAAGAAATCCAGATCATTGAGGAAAATCCGGACAAAAAGACTAGGATTGGTACATAAATGAACCTAGAGGTGGAATTAAAATTAGTAGTTTGTCTCAGGAAGAATTCGGGTATCTTTGCCTGGAGTATGGATGATCTCAGAGGGATAGACCCGAGGGTAGCTGTTCATCGTATGAACATGGATCCCATGGTCAAGCATATCTGATAGAAGAGAAAGGATTTTGGTCCAATTTAAGATGCCATCATTGTTGCAGGAGTGGAATGGCTATTGAAAGCCGGACACATTAAAGAAGTCAAATATTTAGATTGGGTGTGTAATTTTGTCTTAGTGGAAAAATCTCCAGTAAAATGGCGGATGTGTCATGACTTCACTTGGCTCAATAATTTTTTTTCGAAGGATCCGTACCTTTACCTCGGATTGATCGATTGGTAGACTCTACCATAAGATGTGCTCTACCCAAGCTTCATGGATGCTTATCAAGGTTTCTACTAGATTCGGATGGCACTAGAGGATATCCCGAAAACAACCTTCTTTGCCGCATGAGGAGTCTATTGCTTCAAGGTAATGCCATTCGGACTCAAGAATGTCGGGGCAAGATATCAGAGACTCATGAATAAGATGTTCAAAGAAGATCTCGGAATGACCATGGAGGTTTATGTGGACGATATGTTGGTTAAAATCAAAATCGAGGAGCAACACATTGATCATCTGGAGAATTGCTTCTCCATTATGAGGAAATACAAAATGAGTTTGAATTCGGAGAAGTGTACCTTCGGAGTCAAGGGGGGAAAGTTCCTCGTATATATGGTCACGTAGAGAGGGATTAGTGCTAATCCGGAGAAGATCCGAGCAATCCTAGATCTACCTCAGCCAAAAAACGTCAATGAAGTGCAGCAACACATGGGAAGGGTTTTTATCCCTTAGCAGATTCATTTCAAGATCAGCCGACAAGAACCTACCATTCTTCAAGATACTAAGAAAAGGGGAAAAGTTTGAATGGACAAAGGAGTGTGAGGAAGCCTTTGAGAGCCTGAAGACCTATTTACTTTCAACTCCATTCTTATCCAAACCAATCGAGGGAGAGCCTCTCTATTTGTACCTTGTTGTGACAAACGAGGCTATGAGCTCTGTGCTGGTTCAGATACAAGGGAATGATCACCTGCCTATCTATTACTTGAGTAAGGCTCTTGTTGGACCCGAGCTAAGGTACCTTCATATTGAGAAATTGGCCTATGCGCTAGTCCACACTGTCCGGAGGCTTAAGCCTACTTCAAGTCCCATCAAATTATTGTATTGAACAATGAGCCACTTAAGCAAGTGATGGCAAGGCCGGAACAATCTGGGAGACTGTCTAAATGGAATCGAACTTAGCGAGTACGATATTTCCTACCAGGCTCCGTCATCCAAGAAAGCCCAAGTCCTGGCAGATTTCCTAGTCGGTTTTTTGAAGGAAATTGCCAATGATCTGAAGTTTTGCCCAAGGCACCGCTATCTGAATCTTGTGCAATCGATGAAGAGGAGAAATATCACGAGAATAGTCTCTTCGGAGACCAGTGGGTGTTTATTGTGGAAGACTCGGATATAAATATGGAAGTAGT
Source organism: Plantago elongata (assembly GCA_036897095.1). Taxonomy (NCBI): domain Eukaryota; kingdom Viridiplantae; phylum Streptophyta; class Magnoliopsida; order Lamiales; family Plantaginaceae; genus Plantago; species Plantago elongata. The sequence continues at coordinate 4,800 of JAYMSP010001442.1, read as the reverse complement.
TCCATCCAAAGAAGCTTCTAAGGATGTTCAAATGCAAGAGGTGAGGGTGATACTCGAAGGACACAATGAGAAGCAGGTTTTGCCTTGGACCTTGCACGTGGACGGATTGTCCAATATAAGGCTCGGAGGCGTAGGTATCCATCTCCTCACTCCCGAAGGTTACCAAGTTGATTATGCCATTACCCTAGATTTTCGGGTGACCAACAACAAAGCTGAGTATGAGGCTATACTGACTCCCAGCCTATTAAGTCTCAGTACTCCGAAGCCTTTACCACAAAAGGTCCGAATATGGTTTTGTACTTGAAAAAGCTCAAAGAAGAAGTGTCAAACATCGATGAATTTTCTCTCTCGAGATTTGATAGATCATGTAACGAGAAGGTGGATTCCTTTGCCAAGTTTGCCTCAGCATCTGGAGCGTTGGATATGAGGAGTATCATCTTGTTGACCCTCCGGACCTCTTCTCTTCAGGGCCAGGGACTCCCGATGTATCACTTAGACTAGGAACGAACTTGGATGACTGACATTCTAGCCTATATTCAGAATGATGTACTACCTTCGGATCCTGCAAAGCCCCGGTACTTCCTACTCGAAGGCGACCTGTACAAAACGTCCTTTAGTGGAACCCATTGTTGGTCTAGATAACGACGAAGGAAAAGACTAGGGGGGGGGGGTGAATGGTCTTGTCAAAATTTTGTCGATAAACACAATTTCTCAAATACTTGAAGGTATATGATACTTATAATCAGAGAGCGGAAGTCTTTATGTGATAGATAAATGAGTTTGTGCTTTGCAATAGTAAATTTGTGTGTGTGAGTTGCTGAAATGTAAATACATAAAGGAAATGACACAATAAATATACTGGTATATGGAGGTGGCGTAATCCTCCAACTAATCCACTCGACTTTCAGAGACCTAGAATCCACTAGAACAGATAATTGAGTTCTCCTTACAGTTGATCCTATTTTAAGATTCCTATCACAAATGGTTCCTAACCAAATGTTCCTCTGAGTTGTTCCCCAGATCCTAGAGCCAAGTACTTCCTGTACTCAAGATAACTTTGGAGCTATTCCTTGATTTTCCAAATCAAGTACTTCTTGTACTCCACGCCTGAATGGTGTTTGGTTATGTTGTTTGTCAGGTAAGCTTCTGTTTATAACTTTTCAGTTATGTCCAGAGAGCTTGAAGAATCAAGACTACTTAATATACTTGTTCTGTGTATGGTAGCTTGCTCTTTACTAACCAAAGATTGTGAGATTTATTCAAGAGAATGAATCTCAGATAGTTATCCAACAACTCAACTCATTCACAAATTACACTACTTGTTGAAGGATCAGGACACTTAGAACTACTAGTGAATTCTCGAGCTTTTTAGTCGCTATAGATAGCTTGGAGAATGGTAGTAAGAATGCCTGACAGAATACTTTGCTAGTGATTGTAGTCGAATGCGTGTATGTATTTCTCAGCTTCTAAGTGATGATATTTATAGATGAATTTGATAGTCGTTTGAATAGTATCCGTTAGACATATATCAAATTCAATCCGTTCATATCTTGAAATTAGTACTCCCATGCGAATATCTCTTTTCAATGAGTTCTGCAGAAGGATAGTGACAATTCTGTCTAGCATTAAATACAGTGTACTATATTTCGTCCTGTAGTCTCAACGGATGCATGTAGAGCTTTCTGAAGCATCACATTTTCCATCTCTTAGAAACTTAGTTGTGACTTTATTTTGTGAATAAAACACAAGTATGTACATAGCTTTCTGGAAGCAACTATCTGAGGAGACTTTCCTATGTGTCTTCAGATACCTTTGTACAAAAGGTCTTCTCCTTTGCTTGGATGCCTCTATAACACCCCAGAAATCTTGGAGGTGACACGATTGATATAAGTAACGATGCAACTAATAATATACATTAAATTTAATATCAAATTACAATTTTTCGAGAAGTTAACGTACATCACATCTCATTGTCTAAAAGAATACGCTTGTCGAAAATACTTAACTAACAATTGTTCCAATAATCGGGAGATGTAGATTTCTTGATACGTCAGTGGAAGTTTCTTCTTGCATTCATTGATCCTCACTCGACGACACATGATAAATTCCACCAGAACCCGGTTCATCTAAAATATTTTAGGAAAATGGGAGAGCTAATCGAGTTCAATGTGTAACGAGGTGGGGTCTTTATTTATGAAAAAGTTTAATTTGTTTATTCATAAGTGGAGGATTAATATTAAAAGTGTTTTCAAAAGATCAACTGTTTAAAATTTTAAAATTTATTAGATCGAACAAAACCTTAATACAAATTTTGCATTATCAACCTCATATATCATTATCGATTCTTTCATAGTAATATTTGTTATTTCTTTGATTTAACCTCCCGACTGGGAATTTTATTCGAACAATACATATATAATTATTGCACTCGTTAAGGGTCAGTCCTCTAGAGGGGGCACCTCGAGGGGTGGCTCCCACTGTCAATACGCGATGTAGCACTTCGCTCCGCATGACACTTAGCAACTGCCCTAATTCAAATCAAAGATAATAAAAAACAATATAGGCAAGTCCTCTAGAGGTGGCCCCTATGGACACGAATGGTGGCTCCCACCGCAAATACGCGATGTAGCACTTCGCTCCGCATGGCACTTAGTGACTGCCATAAATCAATTTAAGGACTCTTTTCACGCGAGGTTTCCACCCTCGTACGAATCTCTTTTTACGCGAGGTTGTCACCCTCGTCTGAATCTCTTTTTACCCGGGGTTGTCACCTTCGTCTGAATCTCTTTTTACCGAGGTTTTCACCCATATTTATTATTTTTGTTTGTATTTTCATTTTATTAACTTATTTTCTGTCACGATGTTTTAGATGTTTTAACGACATATATAATTATTGAAAATGTTGTTAGAGGCGCAACAATCAAAATCATCTCCTCGTACAATTTAACTTTTCACTTAAGGAAGGTGAACTCCTAGGGTCAAATCCATTCAAAAAATATTATTGTATATATTTGGTCATTTATAAATTTTTAAATAAGTTCATGACATTATCCGCATGATGAACTCCGAATTTAAGTCCGAATTATATAATCCATATTTTGACAGTTTGCTTTTGCTTTATTGTAAAATACATTTCACGGACCAAAAATTCTTAATTATGGATTATATAATTTTTATATGATATCATGTTGTGTTGCCTATTTAAAACTTAAATTTTAGTCTAAAATCAATTTATATATGATCACTTATGAATATTTTCTACCTAAGCTGCTCATGTAGTGAGTAACGATGGGACTATATTCATAAATTATGTTATACTAATAAAAATAATATGATTCTTATTGTAAAATGTCTCAATCTCATGTATATACCATTTCAAAGAGTCTAAGGCCAATTTGAACATGTTATAGAAGCATAGTTTGGATTTTACTAACAATACTTTATTCTGCAAACACCAATAATATTCAATCTTTCACGAATTTTGCTTAATTTACTAAAATATATATTAAACTCATTCTAAATCTCAGTGATGAGCTATACTGTGTTTCATGTCTAGTAAAATTTGAAAGATCAAATAACGAAAGGAACTATTTATTTTGTATTTTACAAAAATAGGGCTGAATGCTTACGGGAAATGGAAATTCCCAAGATCTGAGCTTATTATACTTCAAAATCAACATGCGATCCATTAGATGACTTACCCAATTGAATTGGTGGCCATATTACTCAATTAAATTTATTAAGAGAAGAATCATTATCATTTCATATAAAAATATGTGCATGCATCATGATTAAATTAACTAGTTTTAGAAGAACATTTTAACCCACCTTATCCTTACTCTTCTTTGAGTTTTTGGTCAATTCATTCCCCACTTTGAATTTGGCTTGAAAAATTGAGTTTCAAGCAAGTTTTGAATGAACTAAGATGTGTTAGAGAGTGAAGAGAGTGAAAAGGATGAAATGGAAGATTAAAGGAAAAAGAATTTGTATGATTTCAGTACCTTCTAACTTCTTTGTTGTAGCTTGATCTTGAATTGGGATGTACCATTAGGTTCCTCATGTTGAGAGGACAAGGAATATGTAATTGCATGTGGGAAATGGTGGAAGTTAAGTGTGAATTTGAAGCTTAAAGATGTTTGGCTATGAAAGTTTATCAAAGGAGGTTGAAATGTTTGAGAATGGGAGTGTAATGAGGAAGAAGATGAGGTATTATATTGACTTAGTCAATAAGATTTACTTAGTCAACTAAACTATATTTAGCTTATTCTTACTTCTATTTAGTTTCTTTTAACTTATGTTATTACAAGCAAGAACTAACTTGGTCATAGGTGATTTAATTGCTTGGTTGTGTTCGATTTCATAGTAATGTTAATTTTGTTAACGTTTTAGATTTTGATCCTTTGGAAAAGTAGTTTGATGAGGCGTCGAGAAAATTATTCGATCAAAGTAAATTATGTTGATGTTGGACGGATGACCATTGCATTGTCTCCAGGTTACTTCGGCTCTTCGTGGTGTCCCTGAATGTGAGATTTCGCCGACTTTAAATTCATTAAGAGCCTCATACAAGATGAATGTCTTCACTAAAACATTTAACTTATCTCTCCAAATGGCCCGTCTATGAATTTTTATCAATTAACATTTTTTTAGGGGTCTTACAATCTTCCCCCCTTAAGAGAATTTGGTCCCAAATTCAAGTGTTGAATGATGCTAGACGATTCTTCCTCGTATTGTACTTTGTTTCTCACGTTATCCTCCCGTGCCACAAAAGTTATTCCGTAAGATCTCTACCATCAGAATACT
>JAYMSP010001441.1:0-32119 GCA_036897095.1 Plantago elongata | reverse complement strand
GATGCAACAGAATTGCCGGTAAGATGATCATCACATCAGCAGGTAGAGTTACATTTCCCAGTTCTGTCTCCTTGTGATTGATTCCGCCCAGCAAGTGGGCAGGTGGATATCATCTTAGGACCTCATGGAAAATCATACTGACCTATACAAGCAGAACATGTGAGTTTTCATTCTCGATTTTACATGGTTCATCCGTTATCGTCGTAAACAGTACAAGCTCAAACTTATGAAGAGTTAAATGAATATAAAATAATAATACTTTTGACTTTTAGATTGTTTCACTCATTCATATTCATTTTATTTCCATCCCTACTTTCCCCTACACTCTACTTTCCAGTTTTCACCGTATAGCAAACCAAAACACCAAATCCCAGAGCAAACAAACAAAACCAAGCATGAAGAAGAACGCCGCGACGGAGCACCTCACGCAGCGATCCTGGCCGTAGTGGTGGTCCTAGTCCTAGTAGTTCCGACTCTCCTCGGAGACCAAGGTGAGGCCCACCTAATACACTGCACCCACCTTGTCTTGCTTTAGCTTTGCCCCACAAACCTAGGTTGTAATTACCCCCTTGGGTGAATAACTTATAAAACTAATCACATTTGTCCGACACTCACAGCTCACCCATTTGCATTGATCCAAATTATAAAAATCTTTAGAAAACGTAACCAAGGTTAGATTTCTTTTGACTGCATAAACAACTTACACACTAATCTGAAACTGACCCATGACCCTGAATCAGAGAATTTAGAGATGGCAACAACGTATGCAGCTCTTGTTTCTCTATTGAATGTCCTAAACCGATTCCAACATCCCACTTGCCCTGTTACTCTTGATCAATCAAAGATACAGTCGCTATTCAACAAGGCTAGTTGCCTGGTTGACTTCTTAGAGGCCTTCTCTGAAATAACAAGCAAAGATTTGGAGAGAAAAATGAGAGATGTAGCCTTTGAAGCAGAAGGCACTATTGAATCTTATTATGTGGATCAGATTGGCCAAAAATCCACAAGCAATGAAGATGAGGGCCTTGCTCTTCTCTGTCTGAATATAGAGAAAGCAATCCAAGAAATGGATGTAATCATACAAGAAGCCATGGCACTTAAAGACAAGAGTGGTGAGAAGAAGAATCAACTTCCGAAATGCGCGGTGCGTGGTGGTTTATCGGCGGCGCATCCTAGTGCAAAGAGTAAGATAGTGGGATTGGATGAGGAGTTGGTTCGGCTGCTTGAACGACTCACCTCAAATCAAACATGTCGTCAGGTCATTCCTGTTTCAGGTATGGGAGGTATTGGTAAAACTACTCTTGCTAAAGGTGTCTATAACCATCCATATGTTGTTCATCATTTTGATATTCGACTTTGGGTAACCATTTCGCAAGATTTTACTTTTGGATCAATTGTTCGTTTTCTCTTAAGTGATATGGGCATTGTTGATGATATGGCGGATTTTTTTGATTTGGAAGTGGATGTGGATCCAAACATAGAGGAACGATTGGGAGAAAAATTATACAAGAACTTGTTTGGTAGAAAATATGTTATTGTTCTGGATGATATTTGGAGCCGAAAGGCATGGGATGAAATAAGGAGATTTCTGCCTGATAATAATAATGGAAGTAGAGTTTTGTTAACTACTAGGCTCTCAACTCTTGCATTTGATGTTGGCTCATGCAATCCTTATGAAATGAATTTTCTTGATGGTGATAAAAGTTGGGAGTTGCTCTCTCACACGGTGTTTGGGCTAGAAAGTTGCAATCCTCGACTAGAGGAACTGGGGAGAGAAATTGCCATAAGTTGTAAAGGTCTTCCTTTGACGATCGTAGTCATTGGGGGGCTCCTCAAGATGTCCCCTAGGACACGGAAAACTTGGAGCAATGTTGCGAACAATGTCAACTCCATCATAAATACTGAAAATGACGGACAATTTGCGCAAGTATTATCCTTGAGCTACAATAACTTACCTATTTATTTGAAACCATGCTTCCTCTACATGGCAGCTTTCAGAGAAGACAGGGAAGTCATTGTCGTTGATCTCATAAAGCTATGGGTTGCAGATGGATTCTTAAAACCAAAGAAGGATAGGACTTTGGAGAGTGTTGCATCAGAATACTTGAATGATCTTATCGATAGAAACCTAGTCATGATTGCAGCTCGAGATTTAAGTGGGAGAACCAAAAGTTGTAAGGTCCATGATTCACTGAGGGAATTTTGTTTGAGAGAAGCTCAAAACGAAAAGTTCATTTCCATATTTGAGATGGACAAACTCAGCATTCCACAAAGATTATTTTGTCATGGTTCATCCTCTAATGATTTCCGATCAATGGCCGATGTCCGCTCTTTTGTGTGCTACTCATCCTGTCGAAAGCATTCTCATGGAGCGAGGTTATTACGAGTCTACCAGTCAAGTTTTCGTTTCCAACTACATGATGATATTCGCCAACTGGTGAATATACGACACCTCGCATTAAAAATGAGCAAGCTTGAGTTCTCCATGTTGTTATCGTCAATATCCTTATTCTGGAACTTGGAGACATTAACTGTTGTTGGAGCTGTAAGGATGAAGTTAATTCTACCCTCTGCAATTTGGGAGCTTCCAAACCTTAGACACCTTGTGTTCATTCAAGCTGCAGCCATTTTACCAGATCCTACGGTCACCCAATCAAACTCTGTCCTTGTCAATTTACAAACTCTCCATAACATTGATCATTTCAATTGTACTGATGAGGTACTTGAGAAAATCCCAAACTTAAGAGAACTACGTGCCTATTATGGTCTTGCCTTAGACGCTCCAACATTGTCACGTAGCTTCACCAATGTGGCTGGTCTTCATAAACTTGAAAAAATGTCACTTCATTTCGACCTCTTCCAGGAAAGTAGTATGTGTGTTTGTAGTGAGCTAGATAATCTTACTTTCTCTCCCAACCTCAGAGAGTTGGAGTTATCTGGGTCTAAAATTCCATGGGAAAGTATGACGATCTTTGGTTCACTACCGAGTCTTGAAGTGCTCATTCTAGGGCAAAATGCATTTTGTGGGGAGGAGTGGAGTCCAAATGAAGGAGAGTTTCAGCGGTTGAAGTTTCTGTTAATATCTGGGTGCTATCTAAAGACCTGGATAGCTGAGAGCAATCATTTCCCAAGACTCCAGCAGTTATATCTAAGGAGTTTGGAATTAGAAGAAATTCCAGCGGGCATTGGGGAGGCACCATCGCTTGAATTAATATCTTTTGAGACCAACTATGTGTCTATTGCTATGTCAGCGAAGGAAATACTGGACGAGCAACAGGACCAGGGGAATGATGATCTTCTCGTTCAAGGTTGCTGTTATGGCTGTCCAGGCGAAGAGGAAAAGACAAAGCTCAAGAATTTCACAACCTACAAGTTTCAAGTTCGGTTTTGTGTAAGTTCTGTGATTACATAATCATAACCTTTGAATTGCAGGTTTTTCTTTCTCCGTCATGATTGTATTTTGACTGACTGTTCTTGTTTCATTTTAGTGTTGGGACAGAGTGGATGATGAGTCGAGCATGGAAGACGAGGAACATTTGGCTGAGGATGATTATCCATATGTTTCATCAGAGGATGATTGTGTGGATGTTTCGTCAGAGGATGAACAATAGAACTTAGGAGAGGTAGTGTATCAATTCATGGTGGAATTGGGGAAAGACGGAAGTGGATCGTGCTCTAACAACAGTACTGAAGTGGTGAATACTCAACTCACATTATAATTTATATACCAGATGTCCAGCCCTTTTACTTGGGGTCGGTTAATATTGTTTCTTTTGGATTTGGTTTTTTACATTTTACTAGTTGAGATGGTCATGTTACATGTGAAATTTTTTCAAGGTCATCATGAAGAATCAGAATAAAGGCATTGTAATTATACACAAGTTCTATAACAGAACCAGTAAGGCAGTAACTATTATTGACTCAGAACACATTCGAACATTCCCATACTAGCAACGAAGTTCACTTGGCTAGGTTCCTGTGATTGTAAAGCATCTCCATGAGATAGGCCATGAGTCAATGTCAATTACAGTATACAGACATCTTAATTTATTTCCGTGGTAATTCAATGTCACTTTCCATATTGCAGCAACACTGCACTGCTTTAATTGATTCGTACAGATCATCCCAAAGATTCAGTACTGATGATAGTTCTCTCATGTTTGATTTGTAATTTAGATGGCATGCTTAAGAAGCTGTAAATACACATTGCAACAACAGTGAACGTACAAAAACATGACGGATGCATTTGATACGATAGCCATTTAAATTATAGCAAGAAAGTTACAGTCACTTCGAAGTGTTCATATTTTAGATGGCCAAATTATACCCCGTTAAGAATGTTTCGTTTGTTTCGGGCCATAGATCTAGAGAAAATGTTCGTATTCCACTATTCATGACATAATATGGACAAAATCCACTTTATGCGTTTGTTTCAGAATTTTTGGTTAATGTAATATATATGAGTCCTACTATTTATTTTAATATAGTGTATTTGTTTTTATTTTTATAGAATGTATCTTTTGATTTTTTATTTAATATTATATAATTAATTAACAATATTTAAAATAATGCGAAATATGAAGTTTTAAAAGAAATATGAAAAATTAATATAGTTTTAAAAGAAATGAAAAATGAAAAAGAAAGTTTTCAAATGACCAAACAAAATATCAACAATATTATGGATTAAATACAAACATGGCCCAAACATTTTTTGTTATCAAATGAAATTTGTGGCCGATTCGGAGGTACCACAATCAATGAACAGTGAAATAATACCTATTAACTAAAAATTCTGAAACGTTTTTTATTATCAAATGAAATTAGTGACCCAATTCGAAAGTGCCACAATCAATGAACAGTGAAATGATACCCATTAACCAAAAAATTCAAAACAAACGCATGAAGCAGTTTTTGTTCATATTATGTCATGAATAGTGGAGAATACTCTCTCCAGATAACTTTTTTAGGTTCAGAGTGGCTATAGCTTTGATTGCCATAATTTAAATGTCTATCGTATCCATCGGAGTGATGATAATTGACCATGCAGGAATGTTAAACGCATGACAGCTTTTACTAAACACATGACGCATTTTTATATATTACAAACAACACCACAATTATTATAATTCATAAAATAGTCCTATAATGATAAATAATTACAATTTTACGTACAAAAACATCTAAACATGTTTATTTGATCCAATCATATTATCCGAACAAATAAATTGAAGAAACTTTGAAAAAACACGAAGAACGAACACGAAGATCCATCACCGGAGCTCCGGCCATTACTCCGACTAGGCTGGTCGGAGCTTTGAAAAAAAATAAAAGTTGGACACTCCAATCTAACCAAGACAACTCCGAATATGAATTATAAGTTATAACAATATAAAGATCTCAAATTCATCATTATTTGTAAAGTATGACTATTAATTTTATAATATTAATTTTTGTTACATTATGGTATCGTAGTGTATATACGGTCATATATTTTCGAAGATGTAATAATTTAATAAATTTTATAAAAAATGGTACTAAATTTATATTTATATAATTTGTTAGACCTTTTGTAACATATATATATATAAATATGTCATGTATTTAGTAAAAACGATCATGCGTTTAATAATCCCTTTCGCCATATAGTTTTGGAGCTTTATATCTTATCTCCAGCAAATCCAACATAATCTTTCTTCAATAATACCCTGCAAGATATTACAGCTAAATTAGGCCAAACTAAGACCAAACTAAGAGTTCACTAGGGAAATCTGTAGTTTGCATATGCTTTTCTAATTTTTTTTTATTTTTTGATTTACGTGACCTATTTAGGAGTTGTTTGTTATACGATTGTAATCGGTCCATTTGATTCGATGAATAATGATTTGGCCTAAAATACACTTCAAATACCCATATTTCAATTCCATTCCAAACACAATTTCACCAAAATACATTCAAATGTCCATTTAAATTATATACCAACCAGCCCTTAATTCTTGTAAAATTTATTAGCATGTAAATTACAAAAGAATCAAATTCCCGCCCTCTATATTATTTTAAATTGGCGATTCACTCTGTGGACGAGGAGTCAATTAGCACTAACCACTAATCATACTTCTTTTTAAAACTATTTTTAACCCCTTAGTTTATTTTCTCATGTCGTATTGATCAGAAATTTTTACTGATCTCATATGAGATGGCCAGATGAGGCATCCCAAATAAGGCACATACAATAAAACAATTTAACATAGATCCACATAAGGAAAGAGTATATACTTTGGAGTTGTAAAAACAAATTACATTGTCTTAAATGATATAGTTCTTGCGCTTCAAGTTAGGGTTATCGCAAATGGACCCTCTCTAGGTACATCAAATTACAGTACACTCTGGCTTAGATAAAAGCAGGCACACTACGCTTGCTTGGCTTCTTTCTTTTGTTTCCAGATTCATCCCTGAGATTCTACATCGATAGTTCTTGCCTGATTTTGAATTTGAGATGGAGTGCTTTGAGGTTCTGTCAAATAGTCAATACACAACACAACAACTCAAGAGCAGACCTCCAGGTAAAGCCAAAAGAAAAAATTTCAAAAGCATGACGCTTCTTAAAGACTTCTGTAGGTTCAAGAGAATTAACAAGGAGTGCTAAATAATGCAATAAATCAAACTGAACACATGGGCAAGTAAAAAAAAAAAAACGTATTCACAACACATTACATTGTTTAGCAGTAAAAAGAACCAATTGGAAGCATATTTGTTTGTCAAGAAAAATAATGCATCATAGAGGATTCATATTACCTGGATCCTGGGCGTTACTCTTATCATTGGAGTGAACATAACTGTCTGTAGGGTTATCGGATTTTGTCTCCATTGACAGCATTTTGATAGAAATCTTTCTCAAGTAATCTTCCTGCAGGAGGTAACAGATAAATTAGGCCAACACTAAAACTAGGTTAGAGAAATGTGTCATTCTATCTTTATCAAAGCAGATAAACATCACGACGAGAGTTTTTTTGGCTTTTATGTAACCCTTCAAGAGCTTAGGCCAGCAGTCTTATGACTTGATTTGTTTTTAGTCACTTGTGGATTGATAAAAGGTAGTGAAAGTCAGAGTTTGTAAAATCATTGGGCATGCTCCTCTTAGTCATGTGAATCAAACAGCAACAAAGAATTTGTTGGCTTTGTACCGAGTAGCCAACAACTTGCTCCTTCGCTAATCAGTCGAGGAAAATACATTAATTACATATGCATCACACTGCAATTTTAGTGTTCAAATTAAAATGGATTCAGTGCTTCTCTGTCAATCACGGACATATAGTTGTAAATTGATTAACTTTGGTAGTTTGTTGCAAAGACGTGAGCTTGTTGAGGATGTGATAAGAAGTGTGACCAAACTCCTTGTTGATTAGGCTTAGCTAATTTGGACAAGCAAATAAAGTGGACTGGTGGGTAGCTGAAGTTTTGGCAGATTCTCTTGTGCTATTATGGTTACTCATAATACCTTGTAGAATCAGTTTTGACTCAATTATTCAAGGATGAGGATTGGTTGTAACTTGTAAGCATATTAACAAGTAAATACAGATTTAGAAGAACCGGTTAACTACGACAATAACTAGAAGTCATTATTCACTGGCCGGATATACCCATACAAGATAGATCTAACATCAAAGGGCAAACAGTAGAGTAACAACATTTGATTCAGTTGTGTACATGTAAATAAAATTGGCGCTACATATATAGTAATATAGAGAAGATGACATTGTTACACAGGAGTACCTGGCTTGTGGCACAATTATAAATCTTCTCCTCAAACCTTATTGCAATTTTGTCAAGTTCCTCCCAGCCCCAGGCCTCTTCGTTAGAGAAATCTGTATGTCTCATTAAGGTGTCAACTCTACGCATATCGAAGTGCCGCCGCACATTAGTTTTTCATGTACCAATCTACTTACTGATAAAAAAGCTGTAATGCTCCTTTTGGAACATCTAAACGAGCAATACAAATCTCATTCATCACCAGCATAAACTAAATGAACAATGCTTATGCCAATATTAGTATCTGTTGGAAAATGTCTTAAGACAGCAAACATTTTTATAAAAGCATTTGGTGCAACGATTAAACGCTAATACCAATCTGATAAAAGGTAAGGTTTAATGACTGATAAAAGCATAATACGAAAGTGAACAAATACACTTTGAAATAACCAAATATATTGAAACAACAATTAGTATAATCCAGGTATTGAAGAGGAAAAAGGGTCATATTTACATTTTGTGGGAGATTCGAGATCTAGTATAGTCATCTAACTGACTCCTCCAGTCGTCTGCCGGCATGATTTTTACGCCGACTGCCGGAGCTTTAGCGATTTCTCTGGATTCAGCTATAGACTCTTCTGCCAGCCATATAATGCCATCCATTTTGATTTCCTACACTACCTCTTTTAGATTTCTTCCTGTGCCAAGGCTAGGTGAGAAGTGAGAGAGATTTGGGTATACTCTGTCAACTCAATCTGGGCAATTCATATTTATCCATGGGAGACTTCCATAAAAGCGAGAAACTTTTGGGTATATTTGTACTTATCAGAAGTTTGTGGACGATTATGCAATTGATGCTCTCCTATGATCAATAACTCTAACGACAACAAAGCACAGGTTTCAACGGGTTCGAGTCACCTAAGAAAAAATATCAACACCATTAACAGCCGTTTCGGACGTCCTTGGATCAAATTTATCTGTTTTGATCTAACGGCTCCTGCTCATCGCGCTTCATATGTACCTGTGTATTTATACCTTGAACGATTCATCCTAGCTGTAAGTGTAACTGTAGTATCTCTGACCTGTTTAGTGTATTCAATTAAGTAATGACGGGAGTTGGAGGTGATTTTTTGGAAGAAATTAGGTGATAGGCTCTGAATTTGGCAGTTGTTGGCCTCCTTGGAGCTCCGGCATTTCGGCCGTTAACAGTGAAATCCATTTCTTCTCCTGTGGATTTAGGCTACTTTTGTAACTGAACCGCGTAAATTCTTGTGTTGATGATTTCGTGCTTGATACCCTGCTGAAATGCAGAATGAGGTCTAATAAGCCTGCCTTTGTTTTACATGTCCTTAGAAATTCTACATATGAGCTTTTTAATAGATATGAACAATACATTGTATACTACAGTCTACAACTACAAGCATACTGATTACTGATTCATCAAGGAAAAAAGAGAGAAACCAAAAAAAAAGAAAAAAAAAAAGATGTTGTCAACTATGAAATTTTACACTGACAAAAAGTCTAGCTTATTTCTTCAAAACTACGAAATCCTTCATAATTTGCGGAGAATTAAGTGTGCACCGTGTTGAGGTTGAACCGTAGTGAATACATGGGGAGCATGTGAATAAGATGGAGACAACTCGAAAGCATAATGCTGCAATATCGTAGCCAAGACCATTTTCACCTCCAACGTAGCAAAGTCTTGTCCGATGCATATTCGAGGCCCCCAGCCAAATGGGAAATAAGTGAGATGGCCCTGTGTGGCCTTTCTAACACCTTCACTGAACCTCTCTGGATTGAATTCCTTCGCGTCGCTGCCCCATATATTGCAGTCCTGATGCAGCAGAATTGCCGGTAAGATGATCAGCACATCAGCAGGTAGAGTTACATTTCCCAGTTCTGTCTCCTTGTGAATGGTTCGGCCCAGCAAATGGGCAGGTGGATATAATCTTAGGACCTCATGGAAAATCATACTGACCTATACAAGAACAAGTGAGTTTTCATTTTCTCGATTTTACATGGTTTATCAGTCATTATCGTAAACTGGTGTACAAGCTCAAACTTATGAAGTGGGATTGGATAATACTCACAACTTTTAGATTGTTTAGCTCCTGAAGATCTGGTTTTCGACTCCCAACAACTTCCAAAACCTCATCTCGAGCACGAGCCTGCCAATCCACATGTTTGGCTAACATAATCATCGTCCACACGAGCAAGGTTGAAGTGGTTTCTTGACCAGCCAGGTAAAATAGCTTGCACTCTTCAACAACTTCCTGCAAGCTCATCCCAAACTTGTTTCCATGTTGTTCTATTTCTTTCATATTAGATTCAAGTAATAAATCCAATAATTCATTACTACTAGCTCCCCCCTCTTCCAATGTCTTCATTCGTTTCTTGATGATGCCAAGCACCAGTTGTTCAACATTCTTCTTGATTTCTTTCATTCTTCTGTGAGTTTTTGTTGGCAAAAATCTGCTCACAGAGTCCAAGGCTTAAGATCTAATCAAGAACAAGTTGCATAGTACAATTAAGCTTCTAAAGTTCTCATTTTACCTCCAACCCGGGATCAAAGACATCAAAGGTGCCTTGGTAAGAAGCACAATTTGTTCAGTCTGAAGTGCGTGCATCTTTCTTCCTTCTTCGCAGCTACTTCCAAATGAAGTTCGCGAAATTGCATCACTCGTCAAGGTCTGGAGATAAGGCCACACGTCCAACTCACGAGACCCTTGTTCATTTGACACAATAGAATCCCATTTGCTCAACATATCACAACAAGACTGATAAAACAACGGAACCATGTTCTGTATCAACAGTAAAGGGAGTTAAAATGATTCATTGAAGACCATATGGGACGTTAAAACTAATGCAGGGTTGATCAGCCTTCTGTGCTTTGCCCATTTAGCTGTCTCGTAGCTTGCTAATCCTAATGCCAACATTTTGCTTGCAGGATTATATGGCTTCTGAAAAATGTAACTTTTTGACAGAATCTCCCTTATATTTACAGGGTCCATGATTAGTACTGCAGGATATGGACCTAACCATATAAAGCACTTTGAACCTGTAGTGAAGGGCTGATCAGCTACAAGCTAAGAGTGCACGTTCGAGTAACAGGCCTAGTTTGTACTTAGACAGATAAGTTCATTGAACATATAAGTAAACTAAGTGTGAAAGTTCACCTAACATACTTAGGTATTTGACTGAGAAGTTCATCGAACATATAAGTTAGCAGCTAATGCTAAACATACAGGTCTACTCTATGGACTATGATATCTAGACAAGATAGAATCTGAGTACCAAATTCAGTGACGGTTTTATGGATGAACGGCATGATTCTGGGCACATAATCGGCAGAGAAATCGATTGCCTTGGACTTGGCTTCTTTGGACAGCTTCCCCATTTCTTTCAAGTTTCCGAACAGAAACTTGTAAGGATTGCCAGTAAAACCCTGTTGCCTGAGTGATTTTTCCAGTTTCTTTGGCTTAAACCAAACAAAGTTGAAGATTTTCCATGCAGCTAAAGGAAAACTAGCACAAATGAGTGTCAAGATTACTTTATGCAACATGTCCATTTTGGGTTGTGATCAGACTCAGCTGCGTACAAGATTATTGGTTTATGACAAAATTGCTTGCAATTATAGTAGTAATTCCCTATTTCAAGGTTGTTTTCGATCTTCTTTAGAAGTATTAAACATCATTATCTCCTATAGTTAGTCAATACCTAGCTAATATTTTCACAGTTACGGACCTTACCATGCTTAATTCTTAAGTTATGCCATAGCATTCTAGGAAACAATAGTCAAAATACACTGGACTAAGTTATTAGTACTCACTCCAACCATATACAAGATTACTATTTTGTTTTCTTGAGTTATTCCATGGACAAAATTTTATCTCGATGAGTTAAAGAAAATCATCCATTGGGTGTATATGTAAATAAAAATCTGTCACTCCTATCGACTTTATATTTAACACTGAAGAATTAAATTATAAGTATCATTATAATGTCTGTAGGTTTATTTTAGCTACCGGATAATAATAACAATAAAAATGGTTCTTTACTTGAGAGCAAAAAGGAAAAGGTTCAAGTACCTGCCTCTACGTGTACACATGCTTCGCTTGCTTCTGTTTTCTATTCATATTTCAACATTTGTTTCTCACTCAGTCACTCCACACCTACCGGAAGAAACATTGGAAACAAGTCTTAAACACAAATCACAATCACTCACCCATCTTCAACATCACTCACTCGGCCGTACAGTACTGGTTCTTCTCCAGTGGTCATTTACAGCTCAGTCATGGCCTTAAACGCCTTGAGCATCTTCTTTGGAGTAATGGGTAACCAAACCAAACTTAAAAATCCAATCTTTCTTTCCAATTTGACTTCATTCTCTAACACTAAGCTCATGAATCAGCTTATGTTGACTTGCAGGTAACATTACTGCCGCACTTCTATTCGTCTCACCCATGTAAGTTTCTTCTCCATCTTATAATTTTCACAGCGAATTGAATTTGAATGATTGATTGATCGGGCAAAGAATACTGATTTCTTGTTGAACTAGTCCAACTTTCTGGAGGATAGTGAAGAGCCGATCCACAGAGGATTTTGAGAGTGTTCCGTACATCATTCTGTTCCTAAATGCCGCTCTTTGGACTTACTATGGCCTGCTCACTCCTAATGGTGTCCTTCTTGTTACCATTAATGGCTTTGGCTCTACTCTTCAGGCTATCTTTATTGTCATCTTCCTTTTATTTGCCCCTTCTGCTAGAATGAAGGTAGTGCTTTTTTTGCTAGATAATTAATACTGCATCTGCCTGTTGATCATTCAATTGTATAGGTTTGAGTTTGGACCTGGTTTTCAGAATGTGTAGAAATTGTGGGTTGATTGGTTTAGTGGTATGACAGATAAGTATACGCATTGAATTGATTGGGACGGAAGCCATTGAGTATTGTTAGAGAATAGCATGTGTTATACGGTCTAACAGTCGAACAAGTAGTGTAATATAGAGGTAGGTGAATGCGCTTGGTGAGTGACAGTTAACATGGGTGGGTGTTGTGTGATTATTTATAGTAGTTAAGGTCTCTTTAACTTTAGCCCATATAAAGAAGTTTTTGTGGCTAATTATTTTTTCTTTTTTTCAATTTGCTAATTCTAAATGAATTCATACATACGGATGTGATGACAGGTGAAGACAGCGGTACTGGCGGTGGTTCTGGATATAGGATTTTTGGTGGGTGTGATTTTGGTGACTAGGTTGACACTGGGTCTAGAGGCACAGATTAATACCATTGGGACTATGTGCACCGTTGTCACCATTATCTCCTTTGCTTCGCCTTTAGCTGCCATGGTAAGGAAACTAATACTTATATTGTTGCCTTACAACTTACTGAGTTTGAGTAAAATGCGTTGTGTTGGTTAGTAAAATGAAAATATTAAGAGAAATTGACCATCTAAGTATATCAATTGAGTTATTAATTTGCAGGCTTACTTTTCTCTTGTTTTGCATATTAACGAAAGGGGCTTGTTTCTGAGTTCTAAGCACTAAATGTTCGCTTACTTGTTGGAAAACAATTTCCCCTACAGAAAACGTGATGTATATTAGGATCTAAACATCATCTGGGGAAACGCTTATTAATGATCACATGACACCTTTTATGTTATGTTATTTTCAGCAGTGTCTACATTATAAGCCACCTAGGGGACCATATATATTTTCAAACAATCATTTCGACTCTATAGACCAGACAGATGTATATCTAGATGATATTGCAACTTGAGGATCTTGGTATCTTGTGAGACTCGTGCATATAGCAACATGCAGATTCAACTCTGTCTCCATTCAGGATCTTGATGAATAATCACAATCAACAATGGATTCATTTTCCTACTATTATGAATTTGTGAGTTTATGGTCTCAACTCTCAACTAATAATACTATGTTGCGCATTAAGTAAATACAAGTATATGATATTTGCATCCTGTAGAATTATTGATTGAACTTTGTATTGGCATTCCTACACCTGGCCTGTTGACTGTGATGAATATGATGTTGGAAACTAATATCTTTCCTCAACAATAAGATCATAGGTGATCATTTATGTGGATAGACAGTACGTTCAGCGGGTTTTAGCAAACAGCTTGCTTATACATTCTGCCATTCTTCCTCTCATTCTGCAGAAAACAGTGATATTGACAAAGAGCGTGGAGTACATGCCATTCTTCCTCTCATTTTTCTACTTCCTCACCGCCCTCATGTGGACTATCTATGCTATACTCACCCGAGATATTTTCATCCTGGTAAATAATTCCAGGAACTTTTGCATATCTAATTTGCTTGTGTTGAAACCCTCATTTCCTCGGAGTAATTGATTTAGGGGGAGTTCACAAAATTGTCACGTATTAGGGGGCAAAAAATCTTGCCAGGCATTGAGTCTTCTATTTGTTCTCCCTGTGTCTTTGATGCTTCACATTTAGAAGTAACAATCCATGTGAATCTTGTCTCGGTCTTTCATTTTATTGATCATTAGTATTCGTGATACATCTCATACTTGCCAGAGTCATAACCTGAGGATACTAGAAGAGCATCCTATAATGTTGTTTTAGATGTCTTATTTTGTTGCTGAAAACATAATTTGTCTGAATCGCGTTACTTAACATTCCTACAGATGCCAAATGGGACTGGGCTAGTGCTGGGAGTGGCGCAGTTGATAGTGTATGCTATTTATAGAAACGCAAAGCCAGCAACAAGAGGTGCAGAAGACTCGTTGGAAGATGGATGCCAAACCGAACACCTCATTCCATCTTCCAGTCAATCAATATGATTGAACTTTGAAACAATCAAAGTATTTAATGCTACATCCCACGCTTAACGTTAACCTCTGATGTAAAGTAGTACTTATTCATACGTAGCTGCTTTCGAGAGTTACATATGGTATCGAACTTGCAAGAGTTGTTTATAGTATCATATACTATTCTGTAAAGAACAACTTGAGATTATGAAAACAATGGAGCCTTCTAGTGTTATATCTCCCTGCGTGTGTGTATGTAGTATGTGCATATAATCTGACCCTAACATGGAAGTAACTAACTGTGCATCTTCTACATCATGGGTCTTGATTGTGTACAGAGATGCAAAATTTAATTCTGCATAAGCTTTGAAAGGTTTTTGTAACAGTGCAAGCTACAAATCACAAAGCCATAGAGCCCATAGGCGACCTTAATTAGCCCAAATGTCCAATCCAGTGAATACCATGATTCATAAATGATGTACTCCCATATTAAAGTAGCACTATATTATCACCTAGCTAATCTAAATAAATTTGGTAGCCAATTTACTTATGTTAGTCTCTAAACCGTAGCTTATCAGCTAAACAATTTTTAATTTATTAGTTATATGGATCAAATTAACTAATTATTTATCAATTTCAACAGTTAAATCAACTGGTTTTACTAAACTGGATCATAAACAAAATAAAATTATTAGTACAAAATCTATCTTTTCTCATTGGAGATTTTACTGTGCATATATATAAAAAAAATTGGGAATCAAAATACAGAAGCAGGAAAAGTAAAAGAGGACCACTGACAGGTGAGGCCTAAATTAAAACAAGAACACTAATCCAACTAAAGCCTGTAAAACCAACACATGGAATCCCTATTAGGGATCTCTTAGACTTATTTAACCTCTTGTTAATTACTTTAATGACATGACGAGATGCAAGGAGACAAGAATGAATTTCTATAATCCCCATGTTGCGATGCCTGCTTTTTGGTCAAATCTCGTTGAATCATAGTGATTAGTGACAGACCATCACTCACTAATTTACTTGTATGTACAAATCTCGTGAATGATTTATCTAAATTTTCTTTATAATAGTTGACAAATTTTTATTAGGTATGTATATCATATGATCGTCAAATGTTTGTATCCATGAATCTTTGTGGTGGTCTGCAAGGTCATTAGACGTGTCATAGTCACTACATAATTAGAATTATCAACATAAGTATGTCAATCTGTGTAAATTAAACATTACATTACATACTATAACCTATATGTAAATTCTCCTCTTTATGTATTATGGAGTAGTACTACATTATTAAACTAGTTGATTGCTACATATAACTGATAAATTGGTTTTTATAGAAGTGTTTTTGTAAATAAATTGTCTAATTTACTAAATATATTATATAAAGTAAATTAATTTACTTATTTTTTTAGATAAGTTTCTTGGATAAAATTATCGGACGAGAAAGCTTATCAACTACACCTATGAGCTACCTATACATGTAATAAGTCTAAAAATAAAGTTATTGAAATTATAAACTTTCGCGAAACAGCGTCGAAAATAAAATTATCGACTTTAAACTTTAAGAAATGGAAACAACCCACTAAAAACAAATTAGTGATTAAGGTTGAGTGGTACAAGTAGAGCATTAGTGAGGTTGAATTGAATGATTAGTTTAATGGTGATAGAGCATGAAAACACGAACCAGTTTGGTCTCCACGTGCAATCGGTACTGAGTTGCAGTCACCATTCCCCACTTACTTCAATGCCCCCCATCTCTCCATTTCATCTCTACCCATATTTCCTATGAGAACCCTCTTCACTTCTCCTCTCTTCTCCATCATCGTTACTGTCATTTTCTTGCACCAAACATCTCTTGCTCTTTTGTCCTCTATCAACCACCGTTCTATGCTAGTGCCATTTCATTCACATCCCACTAACCAAGACTGAATCTTTCTCAAAAACAATCCAATATTTTCTTCTGGGTTTTCACAAGATAGCATTTTTATCTTCTGGGGAGCTGAGAAAATGGTGATGGAAGTTGTGCACGAAGACATGGGTGAAGAAGACAGCATGCAATGTATGATGAACCACCCTCAGAAGAACACTACCCCAGGTGGGATCTGTGCTCTTTGCCTTCAAGAAAAGCTTGGAAAGCTTGTTTCTTCCTCTTTTCCTCCGCCTGTTTTCCCTTCCTCTTCTTCCTCTCCTTCTCCTTCTTTCAGATCTGACGCCGCGGCTGCAGGCGGTGGCGCGTCACTTCAACTCGCCCTCGTCCCTTCTGCAAACCCTAATCAATTTGGGGAGAGTGAAGGAGTTAGGAAGTCGAAATTACCCTTTGTTCTGAAGCACAAGAAGCAGGACAAGGATGATGCAGCTCCAGATCCTCCAGCTGGTGCAATTGTGTTCAAGAGAAGCAAATCCATTGCAACTCCAAGGAGGAGAGGTATGCTTAGTAGTCATAATAGTAATAAAAATGGTTTCTTGGATGATGAAAATGTTAGTAGAAGGAGGTTCTGGTCATTTCTTTACTTGTCATCAAAGCATTACTCTAGTGCTAAGAAAAGTAGTCGTAAAGATGGGAACTTTGTTGCACCTGGTGAGAATGTTGGTTCGGTGAGGTCAAGGGAGAGTAGTAAAAGGGAGGAGGGTTTTGTGGTTGTGGAGGAAAATGGGGATAGTGTAGAAAGTCCTGCTGCATTTGAGAGGAAAGTTTCAAGATCTAAATCTGTTGGTTGTGGGAGTAGAAGCTTTTCTGGGGATTTCTTTGAGAGGATTTCATTTTCGACTGGGTTTGGTGATTGTGCTCTGAGGAGAGTGGAGTCTCAGAGGGAAGGAAGGAAGGCGAAAATACAGCAGCAGCAACAGCGGAGTAATGGGCAGCAAGATTGTGGCATTATTAAGGAGAGAGTTAGGTGTGGTGGGATTTTTAGTGGCTTGATGATCGCATCGTCCTCATCTTCGTCTTCATCGTGTTCTTCATATCGGGTTTCTGAGGATAGCAATGGGAATGGAAATGTGAAGGTGAATTCAGGTAATCATCGTCAGCTTTCTCATGTGAGGAGTAGAAGCTGGGGATGGGTGCTTGCGAGTCCTATGAGGGCTTTTAGTAAGCCGTCTTCTGCTAAGAAAAGGGATGCAACGGGTAAGAATGTCACTCCGAATTTGACTGCGATTCCATCATTGTTGTCTGTGAGTGGCTGATGAAGAAGAAGAAACACAACACTCTAGTTTAATATCTATACTTGTTTGCTGATGGCTCAATTGTGCTTATTACCTACACATGTTTGTTGACAGTTCATTGTGCTTAGTACTTCTCTGTTTATCCAAGTTTGAGTTTTGTTGAATTCTCGCCGGTGCATTGATTTACCATTCGTGTTTTTGTTAATCTTGTGTCACGACTCACGTCTAGTTTTATTACAAATGAAATTGTTGCGTGGAACATTGTTGCACCAAGAACTACCCAGCTTTTGAGATAGGGAGAGGGTGGATGCATTTTCCTTCAACTTAAATTGCATTTTTTGCTGATAAATGTGTCTTAGAGAGTGTTTGCAAACTCGACACGTATCTGTTTATCTTTATTCTATACTTCAGAGGCAGGCGATTGCACTTTTCGGGGTGTTTCCATATCATCCTGCATTCCTGCTTCTATTTATTCTGAAATGCAAGTTTACTTGGGGCTTACAGTAAAAGTTAATTCCATAGTTGCTTGTGTTCCTCCTCTAATCCCACAAGAGTTGGCACTTGGCACACACTAACTTAATCTATGCTTTTTTTCATATCTAAACATTCATTTAGCTTTAACAAAAGTTGAGAACCAAAGTGGCAAATGTTTAGTAGTACTAAAGAATAATTGGGGTTATGATGGTGAAAGTGATCATTCTTTTTGGATGTTCACTAGTATTATTGAACAGTGGGGTTGTATTTGTCAAAGAGTTGAAATATAAATCCTGTTCCATTATTGGTAGCATAATCTGTCTTTGTAATGCACTGCATATCTCAAAAGATTGGTTTTTGACATGATAGCTCACTTTATTCATGAACTTTTCCCATGCAAAAAGATTGGGATTTTGGGGTGGGAATGGGATACATTTGATGTCTCCATATGGGAGTCTCTAGTTGATATACAGCCAGCTAGCTAACCTGGAGATTCCAAAGATTATTAGTAAAGACACATAGGGCAAGGCCCCATTGCCTTTATAATCCTAATTATTGCCAAACAAAGGCAATGAGAGATTCTTGAATCCATCACTCTCAGGTTTATGTAGTCCAAAGGCTTGCTTACTGTTTGTGATTCCACCATTGGTTTTCATATGGAGTAAATAGCAGTGTGTGGGAATTGAATCCAAGAACTTTTGATGAAATATTGATGCCAACGACAATAGCCAAAAAAAATTCTAACAGCTCAAATCCTTTCCAACAACAACACTTCTAGTTGACTCAATTAAAAAATTAAGTAAAACCCTATTTTACCTTATGTTTTCTTCACCTGAATATATCAACACATTTGTACTTCATTTATTTTTTTAGTTTTTTATTTGCCAAAGTATTAAAAAAAGTAAAAATTTCTTAAAAGATAAGAAAATTAAGGAATTTTTAGTTTTTTTACGGTTTTTTGAGTTTTAACGGTCTCACTGGCCGAGTATTTTAAAAACTGTTGAAACACACATTTTATATTTTATTTTTAATAGATTATATTATGGTTTTAAGTTGTTCGCATTGAAATTTATACTTGTAGTTTGTAGGTGTTTGAAGAAATGATGTGATGGTTCTATTGTCATCAATGTATGGTTCAATTATGATTTTAACCTCTTTTATGATGTTTTAGGAGATTGTGTGATGATTTTAAGGAGCTACATAATACTTTTTAAGTATGTTTGTTATAGTTTTAATTGAAATACTAACATCATTAAATCACCATTAAACATGTCTAAAAAATTCATGTATGCCATTAAAACATCAATAGACAAATTGAACATAAGCTACTTGCAAATTCAATTATTACACTATTAAATATTCAGTCATCTAATGTTTAATTTAAAACATCTATTCTCATAAAGGAAAAAATTAAAATAAATGTTCATTCAAATTCTTTTTAGATTGGTTAACTTCGACTTCCTTTCTTTTGTTGTTCCGATACTGCAGTGGCACATTTGAGAGACCTATCATCAAACACAATGATATCATCAGTACCTACTTAAAACATTTAATCACTGAGTTAAAATCATAATGACTCTTACTAAAACTGTTATATTTGTACTTAAAACAAAAGGATATAGAAACACCAACAAAAACTAAAATTTAGTAACATTAATTGATGCTTAAAACAACAACAGTGCATATTAAAACTACAACAATGTCTATTAAAATTTTAACAAAGCTCGAACATGCAACATAAGTTAAAACCTATAACATCAATACTTAAAACTATAACTATGTCTCTTATAACAATAATAATTTCTCTTATATATGTAACAAAGCGGGAGCATACAACACAAGCCAATAACAGTAAAATAGATGCTTAAAATAATAAAGATGCTTTTAAAACTATTACAAAACCTCTTAAAACTATTTAAAAAAAACAACAACAACACAACTTAAAATAATAAATAAAGCTGATTAACACTACACAAGCTTAACATTGATACTTCCAAAAATAACAATGTCTCTTAAAACTATATCAGTGACTCTTAAAATTATAACAAGACAATAACTACATAAGTTAAACACATCAAATTGGTTCTTAATACCATAACAATGTCACTTATAACTCTTAAAATATAAAAATATAAAAGTTATAATGATTTTCATGATTTTTCGTTCTCTACAAATAAAGACCACTCTTGACTATATTCCGACAATTATAAGTTTTATATTTTTTTAACACTTAATCTCCTTGAGTTAAAATATCTATATTGCCACATCGTTCGCTGCACTGCAACACTATATTATATGGAAATTTATATTACACTATATTAGTTGTCTTACTATATTATAGTAACCTTCTATAATGTTAATATATTAGTGTTTCATTGTACCGACAATCGCTTAATTAGGGTTTAGGGTTTAGGGTTTAGGACGGATCCAAGACGACCTGGATCGACCCTAAACCTTAATTAAGACCATAGCTTCCGGGGAGTGTTTTCTAATTCAGTTGATTTTAGGGTTTCACCATTCTCCCTTCAAGGTTCTAGACTTTTACGTAGTTACAATATTATATTTACTCATCGTTCGATGCATTGCAACATCATATTAGCAGCATTATATTGAATTAATACAGTTTTACAATGCATGAATGATGAATTAATATAGTGTTGTAACTACGATAGTCTAAATATATGGTATTGTAACCGAGAGGTCAACAAAATATGAGTTAAAAGTTTAAAAGGTAGTAAAATTTATAGTGGTCGGAATACAGTCAAAAGTGGTCTCTATTTGTAGAGTACGAAAAAAATATGAAAATTGGTATAACTTTAATATTTTTATGTTATCTATTTTATTAATTATGAAGAAAAGAAATTGAAAATTACATATAAATAAAAAAGACAAAGATATATTGTAGTGGACAATTCACACTCAAAAGTAGGGACAAATTGGACATTTCACACTGTGAAAGTCAAGGCAAAATAGTGGTGTCTTTATTTAAAATGTCACTTGATCTATTGGGGCGACCAGAAAGTCTCCCAACTTTTGAAACAATAGTTGGTTTGATAATTCTATTAAGGACCATATCCGGACTAAGTAAACATCAAAATTGAACCCAAAACCTATTGGAGCTGCTACAGTGAGAGAGTGTGTAGATGAGATGTGGTTTCTTATTACCTATTGCATATTGCATTACCCCCTAGTATTTTAAAAGTCGTATCATATATATTGCATGTTGTACTGTACAACACATTAAAATATCGGACATGTAATGCGACATGTTGTAGGGTAGAAAGAGCTATGAGGTGCAAATATTACTTGGGAATATTACCTTAATGAGGAATAAGAAATTAATGAAAAATATTATTTAAGATCGAGAAACACATCTTGAAGTTGATATTTATTTCATCCCTTCATATTAAATGTAACATATTTCATTTGTGTAATTTCATTTGTGTAAATGTATCATTCTGAATACAAATGTACATTTTCAGTAACTTGTACAATCACTCGGCAATGAGTAATCTTCATCTTCACAATGCTGATTCTCATACTACCATATACTATCTACTACTACTAGATTTAGCTATTTACAGCACTCTTATTAGCTGTTACTAGATCTCTGGTTGGATCTTTGGCTTCTATATAATTAGTTGCACAACATAAATGTGTTGAAACCTAGTGGCCAAAGTGAGATGATCAGTGGTACTACTTGGTAGATTTCTCATTGGTATCAAAATGACAGTATGGTAACATGAGAGCAGTAATTGTGGGTAATGCTAAGCTACAGTGTTTGATGGTTACAGGACAAGGGCAGGGAACAGGAGGCGTATGAATAGGACACACATGCCAAAACATATCGAAAGTGACTCAATAACTAAATTCCAACCCTGGTGGCGCAGTACTGCACGTACATTGTTACCAAACAGATCCAAGTAGCTAACTTGTGTATCACTAAACACCCTCCACTGTTTCATGTTGTCCGGATGTTACGAGTCTCTCTAATTTGTTTGAATCATTACACTTAAACATAGATTGACAAAGTATAGAGTAAAACTCGAGCTCTATATTGTGCTCCTTAATCTAATTAAGGCTCAACTCGATCAAATTTGTTAGAACTTTTTTAAATATATTTTACATTTCATATCAAGTTTGAGTTAGAGCTACGTAGAAGCCATTAAAATTTGATTTTAGTGTTATTTCTTCAATGAGTCAAGCAAAGATATAATTATCCAAGTTAAAATAAACTTACGTGATATCATATTCAACTCGTTCAACGATACTAATCGGATAGATCTGCCCCAGACACAAATCTGCATTAGTGAATGCACTGTATTTGGTGGCACATAAAAATGTGTATGTGACATGATTGAAAGACATATTCCTTCAATTACAGTTGGTTTATTTCCATAATAGTGTAGCCTATTTATAAATGGGATCCAAGGTAGTAGTGATTCTGCAAAAAGACATTGAATACCTCCACATTATTGCATGTGCTGAAGGTCAGCCTTTTTCTTTTTTGTCCTCAAACAAAATTGATTCAATCTCAGTATCATTTTTATTTTATTTTACGCCCACACTCATTTTTCAGATACTTATATAACAGTAGGAACTTAGAAAATATGAAGTATTTCTGTTTGAACTAACTACTTTAGAATTCTCCTGAAGCTCCCTCAAATTGTGTGCTTATCAATTTACCACACAAGATATAAGATATTATAGTTGGAAAGGTTAAGTTTACACATACTGACAATCGAGTCATTCGGATCGGGTCACTTTGGATCGGATCATTCCTGTCTGCATTTTATTTCGAGTCATTTTCAGGTCGGTGTCGGATCGGGTTCAAGTGATGATTAGGTGTGGGTCGTTTCGGATCATTTATATATCGGGTCGCTTTGGATCGGATCATTTCAGATCGGGTCACTTCACATTCGGGTCACTTCGGGTTCGGATGTTATTTGGATTTGGATCCTTTCGGATTTAAAAAATTGGATTGTTTCGGATCGAACATTTTCAAGTTCGGGTGTTAATCGGGTTTGGGTCGTTTCAGATTTAAAAAGTTTGGATTGTTCCGAGTCAAATATTTTCGTATTTGGGTCGCTATCGAATGAAAATATTTCGGATTGTTTCGGGTCAAATATTTAGATAGTTTTATGCTATTCACATTTTTAATATATTATACAATGATAACTTTGTTACTGTTGAAAGTTTCTTTATTCTAACTTCTAACATGTGAAAGACTTCTATAATTAGAGTTTTGTGACTTTGGGTTTGAATTGACAAAGAATATGAGGATGTAATTAGTTTGCTATTTACTATGCAATATGCTACAAGGAAATGTATCAGATTATGATCTTGGTAGTTCTTTTCATTTTAATAATCGTATTTTTTCTTGTATTGTATTTTTATCTCAGACCTGTTAATGAATATAATGTATTATGCACGTAAATTATTTAATGGTTTATGAGGAGTTTGAAGTTATATTTATACAATTGATAAATGATACAAAATTGGATGATACTTGTAAATGGAGAACGTATACTAATATGACTTAACTGCTTGATGTAATTCAATCGCACTTACATTTTCTTTTAATTTCTTTTTAAGTAGAGTACTAAAAGCCAGGTACAAGTTTGTCGGATAAACTTTAAAAGTCATCCATTTTTGCAGATTGAAAAATTAAGTGAAAATAAAGGAAAAAAGACATCATTCGTAACATGTTGCGCTCATTTTAGTTTTATAATAGTGTCATTCAAGATTAATGTTTATGGAATCGTCTTATCGAGGTGATTTCAAAAATATGCTTATAAATTTAAAATTTTTTTTTTAGATAAAATTATATGAGATTTAATAAAAGAGATGTTTCATGTCCAACCAACTTACCTATAGTACAATAAAAAATATAGTTATATACAATAACTTTAGCTTCTTCCCTTTACATCAACAAGTTACAAGAGGTTCATGCTTTAAACGGTGTCCTCTAGTAATGAAATGCATTGTGATACTTGTGATTTCGCGTTAAATCTAATTCGGTTCATTTCGGATCGTTTGAGTACGGGTCGGATGATTCAGGTAATTACGGATCGAATGATTTTGGGTCAATTCTAATTCGGGTCATATTGGGCCGGATGATTTGGGTCAATTCGGATCGGGTTATTCCGGGTCAATTCTAAACTAAAGTTATTTCGGGCCGGGTGGTTTCTGGTCAATTCTAATTTGGGTCATTTCGGACCGGGTCTATTCATATCATTCTAACTGGGCTGCTACTGATCGGGTCATTTCGGATATGTCGGGTCAATTCGTATTTCGGGTCATTTTCGGGTTTGGCAAGTTTGAGTCATTTTTGGATTTGGATTGGGTTTCGGGTCATTTTCGGGTATGGTGACCGTGGTAATTTCGGAGCTACTTTCGGGTTCGGGTCGGATCATTTCAGATCGGGTTTCAGGTTTGGGTCAAGACTGTCGGGTCTAAGTTTACGGTCCAACTGCAACCTAATATTTAGGGGTGAGTCTTAAGACCACCCTTAGAGAAAGACTTAAAAGACTACCTTTCTTTAATTTTACAAATACCCAAAACCAAAAGCTAGCTACTAAAACTACTCCAACCCAACCAAAGGCCATAAAGTAGATCCTTACAAATGGTTCACTATATATACTCAACCATAACCCACATACTCCATAACTCAAAACCCCTAAAAAAACTGAAAACCGAAAATTCATCTCTCTAAAAATATAAACTCGTCGGAAAAGCTGCAAATCGCCGGAAACATGTTTGGACTCGTGGGAAACAACATCACAAAGGCAAAAATATGAATATTTGATGATGTTCATCTCGAAATATGCCTTTTCAAGCTCAAATTATATCCTAATCGACTAAATCAAGCTCAAGATCATTAGAAACAACATCAAAAAGGTACGAACAACTAGATCTCGACATAATTTACGTGAAATAGGTGATTATTTTACAATTGCAGTTGAAAATTCGATCCAAATCTGAAAATCGCGTGACTATTTCTTCAAATGTTCTGGCTAATTTGTGTGATGTTGTGATTTTCCTCTGTAATGTGCTTGCTTATATATAATATGTCCAATAAAACAGAGTACACGAACATATGCTCGAAATTTTGTGTTTCTATTACGATTTCCTTGTTTATCCACCGATCTACTAAAAATTTCTCGTATATAAGTATCCATAATATTTTGATTCAACTATAAATTGATAAATGTTTTTTTTTTCCATATAGATGTTAAGCTTTGAAATAGATCTGAAAAAATCGTGTACAACATTGATAATGTGTTCTGGATTATTTGTATTATGTTGAGCTTCTATCAATAATATTCTAGACTATATTGATGATGTCATCAACTTAAACACAGTACAATTATAACTATTGCTCATGTAAGTAATCTGTTAAAATCATTACTTTAATGCACATTATTAACACATTTACTTATATGCTTGATGTTTTTTTTAATTTATTTCATGTTCTATTGTTATGCATTAAGACTTACAACCTAATATTAAAAATCAAGATATTAATGTCCTAGATTATGTATGTAATGTTCTCAATCATTCTTTCAATGTTTCTGGAAGTGTTTGTAATACATGCAAACTCACAAAATCAAATGACATTATTATCCAAATTATATTCGTAATTTTCTCAACTATATCTACAGTGTTTAAAATGCTTAGTGTTATGTCTATAATGTTCTCAATTATATGTGTATATAACGTTCTGCTTGTTTTATTGATTTTATGTGATGATTTATGTAGTCTTTGTATATTTTTCAGCTACAAACTCAATGAAAAAATACGATTTAATTTTAAGTATAATGCATATAATGTTATTGGTGATGTATGTAAGGTTTATACTAATGCATACAATATTTTTTGTACAAATAAATGTAGAGTTAAAGTTGACATGAGTCTTGTGTAAAGTCTTGTAAGATGGCTAAATATTTAGACAAAATGCATATTGTATATATATATATTTTTAATGAGTTTGAAAATCTATCAAACAAGTCTATGTAATAAAAAAGTGATGTTGTTGTCCAAATTTTTTTTACATATTAATGTTATTCTATATTGGTAATGTTATAAACTATTTGTGTAATATTCACAACTATTTTGTAATATGTTCTTATATATACTGTATGAGCTGTAATTTAGAGCATAATGTGCTTAACTATATATGTAACGTTAAAGACTATTTGAAAAATGTTCCAAACTATATGATTAATGTTCGTTTCTATATGTGTCTGAAATGACGGTTCATTTTTATTTTGTCTTAAATGGATCCGCTCATAACCTGCAAAATTATATAACCAGTCCGCAACCCATGAAATTGATTGAAAGCATGATAAGTTATTTATTTGAGTAATGTTCTTGCGTATTTGAGTAATGTTTATTATCCGAAAAAGATAAATATATTGAAAAAAACTCAAAACTGTCTAAAATCGTTTTATAATTTTAAAATCTGCGAGAATTGTTTTTACCCGATTTACCGATCTACGAGAAATGGAGAAAAGTAAGACAAATTGCAATTTAATTCGTCTTTTTCGTCTCGATTAATCATGAATTTTTACAATTTCAAAGTTTTATTCATTTAAGAACGCCTAGTAATAATGAATATCTTCACTGTATATATACAGCCTTCAGCCTTCGTCATTCTGCAAATAGATGAACAATTAACATTGTATTTCTTTCTGTTTTGTTTTGATTTTACTGTGTCTTAATTTTTTAGTGATTCAGGAATGGGCGAATTGCACTGGTCAATACTCCAATATCGTTGACGGGTCATATGAAATAACCCAAGGCCCAGTAGTGAAATGAATTGAGTCACTTTGGGTTGGTGTTATTTTCAATTAAAATTTATTGAAATGAATTAAATTATAATAATGTATATATATTATAATAAAGTTGAGTTGGACTGAACTAGATTAAACTGGATTGAATTGAATATATCCTTAATCCAAAAAAATGTATATCTGTTTGGATTGAACTTAATTATACTGTGACTTTTGTGGTATATTGAACTATTTGGTACGCATCATGGATCTCATCTTACAACATCAAACCAATATTTCACACTTTAGTCATTCAAGATACAAACTAACAACATCAAATTAAGGAGCTTACAATACATGCATACAAAGAAAATAAGAAGCAGACTTCAAATATTTTAACCAGACCTTGTCTAGCTAGTTACAGAATCACTTCACATATGATAAAGACAAATATGACATATTGATTACATTCATGTATATATTCTGCCTCATTATATAATAAGTCCATGCATCTTCATTAGTTATTCATATTGGCATTGAACGCGAAACCGAGAGGAATCAGGTTGGTGATGTTCAGCAGCCCAACCAGAGTACTTCCAACGTTCTGCAATGACGATATAAGCCCACCCACCGATGGCAGACTAGCATTGCACGAAGCCAACGGTGTACTCACAGCAAGATTGCAGCCGGAGAGGAGCGTGGAGAGGACAAAGCTGAGGGGGTCAAGAAGTATAGAGAATATTCCCCCGCCATTTGTCAAGGTAGACGATACCACGCGCCCACCACATTGCAGCTGCACTAGAGCATCTGCATATAAAGATATAGGTTCATTAAGAATTATTAACAGGAAGGTCGGGATTAAAAGGCCATTTTAAGACTGAGGGGAGAAATTCAATTTTTTGAAAGTAGGCCCCTCTCCCTCGGAGATTTTCAATAGAATGGTTATAACTTATAAGTTTTATACGTTTGTTCTATAATCTTCGACAACATTTATGAAATTCGTAACTAAAATACCTGGCCTATATAAGTATTTTTTTCTCACCCTGATTATCAATCGTGTCGAGTAAACCAAACGTAAGATTTCTTTAGTTCAGCTAGCATATTGGTCGAATTAGAAACTTACTAGGGAAAACTGGGGTAGAAGTGCCATTGACACCAATGTTGCCATTAGGAGTGCAGAAGAGGGTGCCTTGGATCCTAATGAGGCCAAGAAGCCCACCGAGCCCACCGAGTCCACCAAGGAGACCTTGGGCCTGTGCCATTGGCACTGCAATGCCAGCAATAGCAACAAACAAAAGAGCAACTATAACAAGTGTCTTTAAGGCCATATTAGCTCTTTTGTGTTCTTTTCTAGTTTTCTTTAAGTTTTGATTTGGTGATTTGAGGATACGAAATTCGCGGTGTATTTATAGGCAAAGTGGGTAGAGAAGACGTATGTTTTAGGGCTAGTGGCTTCCTCCATGCGTGAGATATAGTATGTTGTCAACTTTCATGGCCAGTAGTAGTAGTCAAGGAAGTACAACTTGTGAGTTTGAGATTTGTTGTGATTTGCATGGTTAGTCAGAGATTTGGTAATTCATGACAAAGTTTTGTGGGCATGAAGCCTATAATGAAGCCAATTTTACTAGCTAGTAGATCATGAGAAGAAGTTAGCCATATATGTTATTGCGTGAGTTATGTGCTTCCTGTGTTCTGATCCTATTGCTATGAGGTGTGTATATATAGTGGTCCAGTTTGTTGCAACTTGGTGCAGCTTTAAGCTAAGCTTCAAGGAACTATTTTGGCACTTGAACTGATCATGCATCCATGCACATAATTTATTTGGATGGAGTATTTTATAATATTCGAAACCCGATAATATTGTTTGATTTTAATTTTTTAAACTGAGTTCGATCCTAATATATGTGATATTGTATAATATAGTATAGGGTGGCCAATGAACGGAACTAACCAAACATTTGACTTTAATGATCATTGGATCACCTTAAGATTGAATCTCACCCTCATTCATTTTTATTAATGCAACATGATATTGCAGTGTCGCATAATAACGTAGTGGGACGTCGTACTATATTAATATATTTCATAAAGGTAAATTATTTAGACACCCAAACTTTAAATTTAACAAATATATCCTCAAGTAATATCAAATCAACCCCTCATTATCATATAATTTACAAATACAACCATTTTATTTTTCATAATAAAATTAACTTTTTTATATTTGATTGGAGCTTCGACCAGCTGCTATCAGTTTCCATGGAAGCTCAAGCTTCCGCTGCCATGGAAACTCAAGCTTCCGCTATAAGCTTGCTCCATGGTTTAACAACTATGGTGGCTCGGTCTGCTGCCATGGAAGCTTCAGATCCAAGGAAGCTCGAGCGGCTTCCATGGCAGATCTGTTATGGAAGACACTCGATCTTCCATGGAACTCACTCAAGCTTCTATAGCATAAGCTTCAAACTCGAGCTTCCATTTTCATGGCTCAAGCTTTTAATGTCGGTTTTAGTTGTCGTTGAATTTTTCTTGAAACTAGCTTGCCGGAGCTCCGGTGAGTGTTTACCGGTGACAGTGGTGGTGAGAAATTTTGGAGAAGAAAGACTAATTTTGATTGTTAATGTAAATAGACTTTTTGTGAGGGATGTTCTTTGTAATTTCATGCAATTTGTATTTTTTAAATAGTTTAAATTATTTAATTTTTTTAATAATTAATTTTTAATATTGAAATTTCAACACTTACTTAAATTTAAAAGATATATATGATTTATTACGACAGTATAATGGTGTACTACAATTGGGCAGATTCATGTTACTTATTATGTGCTACTTATGTTTCACCTATTGTTTTGAAGCGGATGAAGTGGTCCAGTTTGCATCAACAAGTGATTAACTACATGCGGCATGGCCGTAAAATTTGACATAATAACTTGAGTGTGTTCATGTTGTTTATTTTTCAGTATCGCTTGATTGAAATACGTAATTTGGTCTATGGAATGTGGCAAAATTTCAATACTCCAGAGAGGTGTAGTTCTAAGAAGAATAAAGAAAAGATGTTGCACCTCCAACTTACCCAACAACAAAAGAGCAAAAGGGATAGTTCTCCACCGTTACCCTGCTTCACACGCGGAGGACTCAAAAGTCTCGCTCGTCTCGAAAATGATCAAATTTGAGGACCTCCAGGACTTTTCTCATAGATGAACGAAAATCTCGAATTGAATGTTTCATTTTCAATTTTAACTTGTTCCTAAATCATTATTTTATTTTTATATTTAATAATTTTTATATACAATAATTCAATATTATAATTAAAAAAAATCCAATAATATATTAAAATATGTATTTGAAACCACAATCTTTATCTTCACCACTTTACTTTCCTTTTAGTAATTATATAATGTAGTAAAGAAGAAGGCATAATACACTCTTGCATTAATTAATTAATTAATTATATAAAAACGTATATCTTGTTCACTGAATATTCAATTCGAGACGGATAAAGTATCTGTCATTATCATCATGTAAATAATATATCAATTCTGTAATCTTCTTATCTAAGACTAATGACACATTTTTAGGGAATGCATTGCTTTATTATCTAGTAATTCTTTCGTTCCAGATCATATGATATGTTTGAACTTTATATAGTAAATAAACTTTAACTTTATCAACAAACTAATCTTCAATTACAATAGTAAATTTTTTAATTAATTATATAATAGAAATATTGTAACTAAAGTTTTATTAGGCAATATAATTGACTATTTTACATTCACAAAGACTCATGTGGGACGGTCTCTACATAGAGACGGGGTCTTTTTACAATTTACCACAAAACATGTCAGATTTGAGCAATTTCTCGCGGATCCGGGTTAACAGACCTGACTTGACAACCGGGTTCTATATATACAAGCTAATCCATCGCTCTTTTATCATTTTCCTTCTCTTTTTATTCTTTCTACCCTTTACATCCCTTCACCATTGATTTTTCTTCAAACTACTTTGATTGTCCGAACTTGTTGTGTTTGTCCTCAATTTGATTCGAAACTTCACCGTAAGTATTGTTTTATTGTATTCTTTTTCGTTTCATTTCGATTTTTTGTGTTTTTCTTCAATTTTCTGTTGGTTAGGGTTTGATCAAGGTATTTTTGTCTTCGTTTTGCTTGCTTCTTTGTTGTTTTAATTGATTTGGTTATGCATTCACTAGGTATAACCGTGTTGCTTATGAATTGGATGTTATTTTCATTCAAAATCTGATCTTAACTTACTACTCAGATTTGGGAAAAAAAAAGGTATACAATGTTCTATGTTTTTCGTATGTGTTCCATGTTCTCAACGATACTATTCATGTTCTCTATAATATATCATATGTTTTCATTTTAAATCTGATTGTCATTTTGTGCTCTGTTTTTTGACAACATCATATTGAGTTCTGTTTTTTTACTGTATTTTTCATGTTCTTACGTATATATACCATCTTCTCACCAATATACTCCATGTTCTTATAAACATTCACTATGTTGATTTTTAGTTCGTGTGAAATTTTTTTTGCAGCGTAGTCCATGTTCTCTACCATTTTGTCTACATTATGCGCAAATAAATTTCTCATAATAGCATCAAAGAATACTCAGACTGATGGTCAAATGAATTCTGTTGTTGAAGAAGATGATGTGAAATTGGTGAAGATGAGAAGGAGGGGAGATCAAATGTGCCAACGTAAGGAAGGAAGAGACTAATTTGTGAACTTAGATTTTTTTTTTATGAAGATTGTTTTTGTAGTAATTTTCTAACTGATAGTTGTAAACCTGTATAACTGAACATAATACATAATTGTAAATGTAATTGAATACTTGATTATCTACTTCATGTACAAGTTTGAATGTATGTTAAGATCCTGGGTTAATATGTTGAGATTATTGTTTTATATTGAGAATATTGTTTAATATTGGGATCACGGGTATTATACTTTAGAACATTTGTATGATGTTTGAGTACATGGGTCCGTATGTTGATATAATTGTGTTATAATAAGAACATTGTTTAACATTTTTGAGATAATTAAACAATATAATAAGTCCCAG
Source organism: Plantago elongata (assembly GCA_036897095.1). Classification (NCBI taxonomy): domain Eukaryota; kingdom Viridiplantae; phylum Streptophyta; class Magnoliopsida; order Lamiales; family Plantaginaceae; genus Plantago; species Plantago elongata. The sequence goes on along the minus strand of JAYMSP010001441.1, from coordinate 81 downwards.
TTAGTTTAACAACTTTAGAAAGTGTAAAACAACTTTACAAACTCGTGTTTTTTCTTTTTTTTCTTTCTTTCCATGCCTGCC
>JAYMSP010001440.1:0-32121 GCA_036897095.1 Plantago elongata | reverse complement strand
CCCACCCCACAAATTTTCGTCAGAACAAAGTATTTTGATATTTTGAGCTGTTTCTACTTCTAGATAAGCCAGGGTTTGATAGTTGAGATATCAAAATCCCCACAACTCCCACAAGATACTCCCTGCTTCTATATTAAAACGAAAGAGAGCTCAAAACTTGGTTAGTTGGCTGGGAAGTTTAAATAATCGAACTCAAGGATCATATTCTTTTAAACATTTGAAATGACCACCCTAACCTCACGAACAGCTATACAGTAGGCGTAGTTTCCCATTGCACGATGTGCTTCATCAATCACCAAACAAACCAGATACTTCACCAAACACGACCCTACAACATAAACCCAACGAATAAATTACAGAAAAGAAGAAACATTGCAATATCCAAGCTAAAAAGTAACTCTAAGAGTATCTCCCGGATATGATAGGCATAGCTGCATCATGAATGACAATAGGAGAAGAAAAACATTTTAGCATATACCTTGTGTTCATGTGTTATTTCCCTTCTCGTATTTTATCAGTGGAAAAAGAACATTTGCATAAGGATCAATATAGCCCGTTGATAGTTTGAGAACCAATTTACCAAAACTAGACAAATTCACAAATGCAAAGAAAAAGGGATCCTAGAGAGTGATAAGCTGATTTATCTTTATCCTATCCGCCAAACAACTGAAGCCTAACAAAGAAATTGTATGTAGCTGTAAGCATACATCATACCAGAATGTATGTCCTTTTCCAACACTTGTGGAGTTACAAAAAAAACCCGTTTCTCTTTCCAAAGACCTGCCCGTCTTGCAGGATTCGTTTGCCCTGTCAAATCAATTGTCCACTCCTGCAATCAGTTTGATGAAAAATTTCTCAAAATGTCTACAAATGTAAATATACCTACACAGAATACAACTGAGAGGCTCCTAATGTTTTAGTAACCGTTTTCTTACTTGTGGTATTCCAACTATATTATGGCATGCTTCAATCTGTTGCATGACAAGTGGTCGTGAAGGAGCTGCAAAAACGATTTTTCCTGCCAATAATGCAATTTTTTTTGTCAACATTAGTAAAAAATGGACTCCATCATTAAACTTATAACAAAAAAAAATAATTAAAAAATCAACACAGTGATCAGCGGGTTAGCATCATACATCTTTTAGCCCTAGTTATTCTATAAGCTTCTAGAGAACTTCATCACACTTAGTTTGTAATAAGAGCACAGTAAAGTTATCTACCGCTCCAAATAGGAAGCAGAAAGGAACACCAGTGAAAAACAATCCACATAAAGCAACTCTATACCTGATTGCTTTTGCATACACATGAAGGGAAAAAGGTAAAGAGAAACAGTATCCATTTTCTGGGAGAAATGCATCTGGATTGACGAGTTTCCATTCTTGCACATATGCCATGGATATGAAAACTTCTTACTTGTGTTCAATCAATGAAAATAAATAGTAGTAGATATATTGCCACAATACAATTTACTACAATAGCAAGATTATAGTAGAATAAAATACTTCTGACGGCACAGCTCATGCAGATACACTTCACTTGCTACAAATGCTAAGAGACAAAGGTGTACTTGACAGTATATAGCTTTGTATTACCTTCTGGAAACCATCTAAAATAATTATACATGACAACAGCAGCAATAAGAGTTTTCCCCAGTCCTGTTGGAAGCACGACGAGAGTGTTTGAAAAGAGAGCAGTCTTTGTGATTGAGAATTGATAATCACGGCAAGGAATGTTCACTGCCAAAATAACAAATAACAGTAAATCTTACAAGTTCAGACAACATAATGAGCCAGCCATAGGAGCTTTTGCATCATTTAAGAGAAAACATAAAGAAAAATCACATGGTACGTTCAAATACATGCTTTGTGCTGGCTGAAACCACCAGACAAAAAGGAGATGTTAGGAGATTTAAACAGAAATTTCAACTTAAAAACTGACCAGATTGACATTTGTGCTGGCTAAAACACTTGCTCACACAGACACGAGCATGGCAGACTATGGTAATTACAATCAAATGATAAAAGCTCCCAAACCACAGAATCAATACGAGATGCAAGCGAAAATGTCAATGCGTGAAAACCAAAAGCAACCTGGATAAATCCAAGTCTTAGCAGCCTCAGGATCAATCTTGACAAACTCATTGGGCACCTCAACTCCTTCACACTCAACAACACCACCATTTACATTCCCATTCCCATTTCCAACATTGTAATTAACGTTATTATAAACTTCCACTTCCTCTTGGGGTTTATTCCTAGAATTCCCAATAAACCTATCAAGTGTTGATTGCTTAGTAGTAGATGGAAACGAAGCGAAACCCGCATTCAAGTTCCCGTTTTTATGAACGCTTGTAGATGGGTTTGAAGCTACTCCCACACTACAATTCAGCTTAGAAGAATTGGAAGTGGGGTTTTGTGCGGTAGTAGTAGGGGCCCGATTGCTGCAAGCCAGATCAATTTCTTGGACAGCTGCTTCCCAGTCAAATCCCTGCAAATGCAAGAAGAGATTAACGAAACTGGGATAATGAATTGACCTAGAAAGTGGAAATGGATTGTGATGGTTCGATTGAACTTACATCGTCGTCATCGTCTATTATTTGGAAAGCAGAGGAAGTAGAATTCATTGATGAGTTTGGGAATTATTGGGTTATTGATTTTGCTGCAAATGCAATCATTCTTCTCAGAGAAGATTGAGAAGAAGAAGAAGAATAAGAATAAGCAGCGATTCAATTCAGACGAAATAGCGGCAAAGGTTTAGAGCGCCATTTTCTTTTCGATTCTCTCAAATTTTCTACTGTTGCTGAATTTGCCGGTCCGGTTTTGTTTGGAAACTCACGTTACCCGGTAGGGGGACCATGGTCGGACCGGTTCACGGTTGTGCTCGAGGGTGGGTTTTTGAGCCGAGCTGGATTTGAATCCGTGTACACATATTGTCATCGAATTTACAATTTGTCCTCAACCCTTTGTAAATATATTGTTCATCAAACACACATATCTTTCCCATATCGTACATCTGAATAGAATAATCGTAAAGAGTTATATAAATACACACATCCGATTATGATAGTTAAAATATTAAAATAGTATATCAAGTAACTTCGAAATCAGTATGGAATGTGAGTATTCTTTAGACAATACGAAGTACTGAACATATGTGCTTAGTGATCGTATTAGTATACTAAATAACTTTTGATTGGTTAGTGGTCGAATAATTCCGTACGGTCGGAATAATGCATTGGGCTGCAAGAAATTCGATATAAAGGCCCAGATCCAGAAAGTAATCCAGCCCAGCAAGCTAGCACATACAATCCGATTGACTCTGAAGCAGTTTGAAGAATTCTCTCACTTTTTGTCTTCCATCTCCAAATCCAGCTTTCTCGGCAGCAAAAATCTGCGATGGCGATGAACAACGGTCTCCGATCCTGTGCCTCAAAGCTCCTGAGCTCTTCCACTCCATCGCTTCTTCAGAAATCAGGTTCATAATCTCTCTATTTATGCTTCTGTTGCCCATACCAATCTTATTTATCGCCCTCGATCCACACGCCCCTTTGCACTTTCTTCAGCTTTCATGGTATTCATATTTATATTATGTTGAGGACTATGAGTGCTGGTTGGATTTCAATTCGATTGTGATGAGCTGTTTTCTTTCTAATTGGATTTTGATTCGATTTTTATGAGCTGAAATTATTGTGAAGATGTTAATTTTTGATATGGTCATTTAGGTTAGTCATCTCTAGTTTTACTGGAAATATGTTTGTGTCATATTTCCGTATGAATTGCTGTGAATGAAAATCTGAATTGGAAGACCGTGCTGGATACTGACATGCTAATAATTTCACAGCTATGGAGAAGACAGATTGTTCTTGTTCTATCCGGTTGTCTTCCCATAGGGAGATACACTGGTTGAGCCACAGCCTTTACCTAATCCAATTGAACTTGTGGATGAAACTTGTCGGCACCAACTGTGAAGGGACTATAAATAAGGATAGGTGTAGTGTCAGTTGTCATATCATCACAAAGTAGAAACACTATAAACGACTGAAAATATTCTATTACTAGATGATGCAAACAATTTATGTCTACAAGTTTAAGTTTGGTAACTAACGGTGGTGGATGCAAGGGCGAGGATAGCGCGAGCTGAACAGATGGTGGTGTTTGTTAAATGGGAAACCTATTTTGATTTAATCTATATAGTCTATATTGGAAAAAAAGATCTTTGTTACATGACTAGACATACGTTAAAAATAAAACAGAAACACAACACCACAAGTGATAGCCGATAGGTGCATTTCTCTACTCTGCACAAACACATGTTAGGAATAAACACACAGTTATCCAATTAACTACGTTAGTGTTGGGCTGCATCCGTCTAAACAAGCTCTCTTTCATTTAGTGAGTGTATAGTTATCTTTCATCTTTCTTTTAGTATTATTTTACTCTGCTTGGACTAGGCAAACAAGCCCTTCTCTACGTATACTACATGCATATGACCAAGTTTTATAAGTTCCAAGGATCTAAATTCCTTGAAAGTTTGTGTAGGATTGATTATATGATACTATATATATATGATGGCAAATTTCTATACTGGTGGTGAATAGGCTCATAAAGTACGGCCGTAGAACAAAGTCAATAGTGTACTGAGAATCAACGAACAATTTGTCCATCAATTTCTTGATCCATAAGATTAACACAAACCTTGAACTGGGCGAGTTAATTTAAACAACTTCATCCGGATATTATACAGCAAATGCTTCTGGGATGGTCAATAATGTCTAGAATGTAGAAGTTTATTCAATGTAGCTGCTGCCCTTAAGTTAAGACTAGCAGCATTTTTAAGAGATGTCTCTTTCTTCTGCCATTTACGAAGTAAGTCTTTTTGTTTCTATTGCAGCAAACAGAGGTATTCACTCAACTAGCATTAAGAAGATGGCTGGACATGGTCATGATGAGCCATATTACGTTCATGCCAAGAACATGTACAACTTGGACAGGATGAAGCATCAGAAAGTGAAAATGTCTCTTGCTGTCCTTGCTGCATTCAGCTTCGGTGTTTCTGTCCCTATTTTTGCAGTTGTGTTTCAGCAGAAGAAGACCGCTTCTGGATAATTTCTTATTGTTAAAACACTTTTGCATGGCTATTTGAAATGCCAACTATTGTTTGGAAGAATGAGTAGCTTTTGGTACTGGAATTAATGTTTACTCACTTTCTCCTTGTTTAGTTATATTTTAATAGGTGTTCTGACTTGTGCCAAGTCAATAAGATGTTTGGGATGTTCCGACCAACACAGTTGCGGTGTTCTTTCTTCTACGTATATGCACTCTCTTTGATTTTGGATTCTTTTGATATACCATGCAGCTGAACGTTTAAAGAGCTATAAATCTCATTTTATTTCACTACTAGTTTAGCATGTACAGTGAGAATATTGTGTGGATGGTAGAAACTCAAGTCACAGGTAATTAAAAATACACCTGAAACGAGGTGGATTAAACAATAATGGCGCAAAATTGACAGAAAACAATGGAAATTCATTCTTATTATCAAAATAGAGATTGTATTCTTGCTACACAATGAATGAAACACTGCACAAAATCAATCTCAACACAACAGTACACGTACTATCAAGAAATACCAGTGAAACTATTCTCCCAAAGAAACAATACGTACTTTTGTTTTGAATCCACTATGCGCAGTAACTAAACGTCCCATCATCACAATTCACCACCACCAAGCTCTTCAGCAAGTCCAGGAGGAGGATCTCTTAACCACAGGCTTCATAAGCTTGTCCTCTTCAAGTGAAATCATTCCTACATGTGAGGGATCCTCCAGCATCATTTTTGCCACCAGATATCCGGCTATGGACCATGTTTGATGCTTTCTGGCTTGTTTGCCTATGAATCTCCCTACTTTTCCATCATAATATTCAGGCCAGCTATCCTTCAGCAACCGGCTCTCTGCAAGGTCAATTGCTCGTCTTGCAATTTGAGGCCGTCCAGTTTTGATGCAGGCAGCTGTTAACAGCCACAATAGCACTGCACGCCAAATAGAAACAATGAAATGAAACTTAGCATTCAAGTTAGAAAGTTTTCGATAAATAAACCAATACATGGTCTACCAGTCTACCTTTATAAACATAATGGGCAAAAACGCCAAGTGGTTAGCGAATTCATTCAGTGCAAAGATAGGTAAAAGAGTGAATTCTTTTTCCAGCCATACTAAAAGAGTGTTTGCTACAGCTCCACACGTACTTATTATTAGCTGAAATTAGCATAGTTTTGGAACTTGCAAAAGAAAGCAGATTCAAGTTTTTATTGTCTAGACCTAATTAGTATTCGAAGCTGAGAAGCAAAGTTGTCTCCCCACCAAGATTTGAATTCTGCTCTGAATCGAACATCCAAAACACTAACTTTCAAATCATCTCCGAGTTCAATACCATGTGGAAACACTCTGTAGACTCCTTATAAAGTCGTAATATCTACTTTTCTGAGAAAATTTTGAGGACTTCTGCAAAATCTCAGGTTATAGAAAATGCCCAAGTCGAGCATATTCAGCTTATAGAAGTTAGATATTTATATAAAGGTTTTTTTTTTTTAAAGATTATGGCAATAAAAAGATGCACAAGCGCCTAAAGAGTTCAACGTTAATATCAGCAAATGAAGAGAGGATTGTTTGCAAGAACCTGGCCAAGATCCTCCATTATGATAACTCCATCTTGTATTCTTCGGGTCACATCCAGTTACAATTTGCCACTCGTGATTTTCAATTGCAGGGTAACTTATCTTTAAAGGCATTTCTCCAACAAGCTCCTCCCACCTTGATTCAATAAGGTCCATAATTGCAGAAGATTGTTCAGGAGTGGCAAGAGAAGACAAGATGGCAACACAATTACCTAAAGCAAACCATCTGAAATCCATTCTGGCAGGACTAACATTCCCGATAAAATAACCGCCACGTGTTGGCATGAAATCGAACAACCATTCTGGGATGGAATCTGGAATGACATTAAACTTATTCACAGCAGTATGTGAATATTCTTCGGTTTTATAGCGGTATATATCATTCAATTGGTGGAAGTCTAGCCAAAAATAGCTTCTCATGTGATAACTCAGTGCATGCAAACGCTTCACTATTCTCTCGATGAAGTCCTTCCCTTCTCCATCAGGCTTCAGCATTTGTAAAGCGCATCTCAATGCCATAAAGAAGAGTGCTTGAATTTCAATAGGATATCCATAAATTCCCTGGCAAACGAAACATATTTTAACATGATATTGTTTTTAATTATGTCAGTGAAAGTGAAATTCAGCATTACAGAAGGAGCTTATGTTTTTTTGTGACAACTGCAACTGTCTTTTTAATATACATAAAAGTTCGAGTAATTATTTAGAATTTAACTCACCATCCTTCTATCAATCATTGAGCAACCATCAGCACAGAGTAATGTTGGAAATGTGTCGAACCCTTCAGACAGACACAAAGTCAGAATAAGCCTGATCCCTTTTTGGCAATCAGGTGTTTCAGCTAGAGTTTGGTCTCCTGTAGATTTGGTATAGGCACGGAGAAGAATAATCCACCAGAAACCAGAATCAACTGGGGCCACTCTTCCAATTGCACTCTCACCAAAATCAGCTACAATTGTATCGGTCTTGCGAACTGGATCGTGTAGAACCTTGAAACTAGCTGGCATAGCACCCTCGCCGAGTTTGAATCTATCAATTCTTTTTTCCCACCCCTGAAGCTGAAGTGTCTTCAGGAGGAAATTCTTAACTATATCAGGCTCACCATTCATCAAAAATGCCAGTGCACTTGGGACAAAATCTCGAACAAAGACCTATAGTCAATTACATCCAAAATTAGGCAAAAATCATTATTACTAGGTATTAAGAACATTTATCAATAATATATGGTACAAAAACTGCTTAGCATGTATGTATAGTCGGTTATCCATTTAGTGGTATATGCAACTTGCAGCAACAATCTACCAACAATAGTCATTTACATTTCAAATTCGAGAATCTTGCATATGCAACACAACTATCAAAATCTATAAATGAAGACGTTGTGGTGCAGAGTTAATAATACCAGGATGTAGCATGCTATTAGAAAGCAAGCTATGTATAACACAAGATATTAATGTATTTTCCCCTTCAGCAGATGGAATGCCTTTGTTTGCGTGGATTTAAAGAAATTCGTGGATTCATCTTTACCTGATCATAGTTTAGGACTTCCTCAGATGAATGGTCATAAGCAGCAATCGTGCCAACAGGTTGACCTCGAAAATGCACCAATGACCTCCTGAGGGCTTCCCAAGCATCTGCTACCATCGGATGGGGCTCAAAAGAATTACGAGCAGAGGAAGCAGGGGTGTCTAACCCTGATCGCCCAGGCGAGTAGGCGCTCTCGTAATTGTCTAAGCCCCTAGACAAACCAATTGATAACTCACTGAGTGACCTCTCGTCAAATGATCTCTGCCTCTCCATGAATGATCTGGGCTTCTCGAGTAACTTCATGATATCATGGTCGTCAAGCTCAGGGATTGAGGATTGGGAACCCACCTTCTTAAGTCCAAACTCCTTTGCACCTTCACTTCCCCCATTGATGATGCCATCCACAATAACTCTTAAACCATCCATTTCCATTCAATCTGCACACTGAAAAGTATCAAACAATGATGATTTCATGTCCAAAATGGCATGCCAAATCAACAATAAACATGTATATAAAAGTTATATACACCACATCTGACCATGGAGAACATATAGCCAGAAATCACACATATGAAACACTCATGCTATTACATGCATCAGGCTACAATGCAGAAAAAAATCACAATTTCACAGACCTTTAGTAAGTCAAGGATTTGCAAGATTCTGCCTAAAACTTAATGGAAAGTTGAATAAATCACAGCATATATAGACAAGGAAAAGAAGTGTTTCCCATAAATTCATACTTCTTGTTAATCAAGAAACGAGATGGAAGGCCCACTGTTACCAGCACACATCCTTATCCATAAAAGAATAATACACAGAAAGGTCCAATTTAGCTGAAAATATTTTACTAAGATTCTTTATGATTGCAGTTGAGAAATAACTATATATAATCTATCTCAAATTTGGAACAAATATACACAATTGCCTCTGATTTCAAGGGGAACAGAGATACACCAAATCAAAATCTTTTCATATTATAACTCTGCTCCAAAGTCCAAACACAGGTATAACCAAAGACATTGCAATCCATACAGAGTGAAAATAAACTGAGCAAAGATTGAACCTTTACAGACTGCTACTAAGAACAGAGGAACCACATTACTAGAAATGCAGACTAGACTATAAACAGAGTAAGATCCACCAAGAAATAGACCAAAAAACAGAACCCACAAAAAGTTTCCAAATAACATTAAAGTAGAAACCGAATACGTAAACAGAAACGTAAGAAAACAACAACAGATCTAATTATGATGAATAAAGAGACACGGAAAGACATAAAGAGGGTTGGTAAGAGTAAAACAGACCTTAAAGATAGGATTTTTTAAGTGTAATAAATAGAAGATGAAGCAGATAAGGGGAAGATAAAGATATAGAAGCGCAGCTCCAGGAAGAAGATAAAAAGGAGTGTGGAAATGGAGAAGAGAAGGAAAAGGAAACATTGTGTCGGAGATTGGTGTTTTATAGAACTACCAAACAAACCTAACTGTAAACACAGAGTAGAGTGTCACTGTGTATTGTATGTATCATGTATGTATCTTGTATGTATGTGTGACTGACTGTGTGCAATTGTGTGTGAGAGAGGAAGGAGAAGAGAAGGAAAATTGGGATTTTTGGAGTGTTGTTCTCCAAATTTGTTTTAGTGTCGAATCCTAATCTGCAGTACATAATTGTGTTCTTGAGTAAACATTTAGTATGTCCGGTTTCTTCATCGCCCCACTCACGAATTATGTGGAATACGTATAACGTGAATTTCACACTTTTTATGAGTAATAGGTACATTAAAAGCAAGACTGGTATAATATAAACCGTTTTATTTTGAGAATCTGAGTTTGAAGACTGCCAGTAGATGGAGAGGATCTTTTTTTAATTATGATTACTAAGAAAGCGTAAAGAATACCATTTTCTGAGAGGCCTCGGTAAGAAACGTTGCTGGTAAGTTTGTTTTCTCTTGTCTTCGTTTTGAATTTGTACTATTATGTGATTTTTTCGCGGGTTTTTGTTGATTCGTTTTATGTATTGCTTGTTTTTGTTTGTACGCGATGTAATGTTTTTGCTTTCATAAGTAATGTTTCTCTATATTTTAGTATGTTTTATGTAAAACCCCTCAGTTAGGATTTTTGTATTTGTGTATTTTCCAGCTTGAGGTTTGTTCTTAGTTAGTGTAATGTTTGTGTGTTTCTCAGTAATGACTCTGAAGTTTTCATGTATTCTGAAGTTTTATGTAATGTTTTAATTGGTGTTTTTGTGCATATTCAGTGTGATGTTTTTGTAGCATCATTTGTAATGCTGTTGGCTATTTATGTGATGTTGTTTCTTACTATATACATGTTTTTAGTTCCAAGTGCTGGTTGTTTCCGACGATGGATGTCGGTTATTACGGTTGTTTACGGACAGAGGAGAGTATTTTCCACAACAGAGAGAAAAAACGTAGAGAGAAAATTTTCTAGCTCATTTTTCTAGGGTTTTAAAATCAATGAAGATTTTCTTGATTTTTTGTCTTTAATTGGGTGGGTTGTGATTTATATATATGATTAATATCTGGTTTATCATATTCGGTTTATGGCCCTTGTTAGGAGGAAGTGGATTTTGGAAGATCATTTTTGTTTGGGGTTATTTTATAATTATTGAAAGTAGTCTCTCTTTAAAGGTGGTCTCTCCGAAAACTCACTCTAAAATTAATAGTCCATCGTTCAATTCGCTACTACTTTGTGAGTGCCATTTAGCGACGTTAAATGTTGATTAATTGTAAAGAATTTTGATAAGTGATGATTTAGAGGCCATTGATTTGGCAAGTGAAGAAAACATAACCACGAGTGAGTGAGTGAGTGAGTGAGTGAGACTGGATAACTAACACAATTAACAAGTGAATCACCAAAGCACGAGGAAATTGAGTTCAATTGAAAAGTATTGTATGACTGGTTGGTAGTCCACGTCGATACTCGACACATAACAATCTGTCGACTTGCATCATCCATTTCATCCTCCTCATCTACCGCATTTTTGTCCTTACACCTTCGTGCGGATAAATCGCGATGTGATTTTGATTCCGAATATTAATACATGTAATTTTTCAATACACTATCTATGAATTTATAGTCCTATTAAAAATATGTATTATAAAATCATTTAAGAACAATCACATTTAAATCGATATAAAATTTATATGAATAAATTGTGAAAAGAAAATATGAATTATCGTATGAATATTGTTTTCAACATATCTAATTACAAGATCAAATTTGAATTGCTAGATTAAGTATTGAAATCAAAGTCAAACTCACAGAAAAGTATGTATAAAATGTCGGGATATATATACTTTATGTGGAATTGATAGCATAGGATTTAGTAGAACAATACTATAACTCATTTTAGACACGGCATGGAATGCAAAAAATTCTATTAAAGTTAAGTAACAAAGTATATATTTTGACGTGATATATAACAACATATCCTACCCAAGAATATATTTTATCGTTGTTAGTCCAACCTTGCAACAATATTTCTTCAACTTCAACGGGTCATTTTCAGGAGTAATATTTTAGTGCCATACAATTATAACCGATCCATTTAGTTCGATGAACATTGATTTGGCCTGAAATACACTTTAAATACCTCCATTTCAATTCTATTTTAAAAATGCACTTCAAATACCTCATTTTAATTCCATTTCAAACACAATTTCACAAAATCCATTCAAATTCTATATCTATCAGCCCCTAATTAATCTTTAAAGTAAGTTGTGAAGCACGCCATAATATTCTTTTTATCGAACAAAAAGTGAGGGCTATCTAAATTCCCACGTTACAAGCATGTTTGGAAAAGAGCTATAGCATTTTGGAATATTATGAATTGGAAATCTTATCCACAGGCAAACATGACCATGGATCTTGATTTCGAATCGAACAAGATTGATTAAAAATTTAACAGTATAATGTAAGTCAATTCAATTCAAATATTATTGCTCATTACTATGTCTTCCATGAGCGGCAACCGTCAACCATGTTTCTTGTCGACTTCAAATTAATTTATTGGACTTTTTGTTGGCATGTATTTTATTTATTTATTTATTTATTATTATTATTATATAATATCCTATCATTCACGTGATTTGTGACAACATTTATATTAAAATTAAAAAACTACAAATGTTTGAAAATTTACCAATTTGATCTGGAACAAAACAATTCTAGTATGTTGGTCAATTATATACTCATCCTACATGACCGTGGTCCATTACCAACCAACCAAGTGTTTATCCGAGAATTTAGTTTTTCAGATTCATCAATTGTTTTCAACAAAAATCTTATTATATGAATACATAAATTTTCAAAGCTAATCGGTTGGAGAAGCCAATCAAGTCAGTTAGCTTGTTAAAATAAAACTAATTAATCATCTACCAACTAATTATTCAACTACCAGCTAACTTTTCAGCTATTTTTGCTAAACAAGGCCTGAGGGAGAATTATGGGTCACAACGTTTTCGAATCAATAATTCAGAAAACAATCGTTGTGTTATTTACACTCTATAATACTCCTTCCGTCCCATTAGAAATGAAACATATCTGCAGTGCATGATTTTTAAAAAAAATATGTAGTATGTGATTAATAATGAGTTTGAGATAGAAAATTACATGTAGTCCAATATGTACGGTTGAAAGTGAGTTGTATTGTAGAGTTATTTTTATAAATGAAAAACTATTTTACTTTAGTGGAGCGTCCAAAATTATTTCAATTCGAGTAGAATAGAAGAAGTACAATTTTATATTATTTTTTACAAATATTTCATCTTTCAGTGTTGTCATTTGAAAATTGCTCCCAATTAGGCCCTGGGGTTAATTGTCCCAAAACATAATCCAATTTTATGTGCATGACAAAATAAATCAACTCGTTTAAGCGGGCATCAACTCTCAAAATACTTTTTCTCCTCATCGACGTATGTTGGCTATGTATTTAAAAATTAAAACTATATATAATGATTGTTTAGATCAATCATCTTATTAACATTCATATGTGATATTTGAAAGAATAATGTGGAATTATATGATAAAGTGAGGAATACAAATACTACAATTACATAATTACTAGTATTTGGAGAAACAAATTATCCGAGATGGAGGAGGTAAAATTCGTAGTAGAACATAACATCTCATAGTACACAAGTCTACAAGTATTAGTGAATCTTATTATTAAGAATCTGAATGCGAAACTCAATGCTCCTAAGAAGTTATATGTGGTTTAGGGATATTAATATAGCACATGATAGAATGTACTGTGCGAGTGTTGACGATGATTATCCCTAATTCCCAATCATCTTAAGAATAAAGATCCCTAATTCTAACTAAATAGAATACACTTTATAAATTCCATCGTCCAATATGCCGGAAATATCGTTCTACGGGGTGCCCCCTCGTGGGCCTCCTAGATGCAGTGAGTGGTGCAAGGAATGCATTCTAGTGATTGAGCCACCAAGCCCACATCAAAATTATTCAAGGCATTTGGGCATCCACAGATATTTGGGAGCCATATGATTTTACCACTCCTTGTCTCCTTGATCACAACTTGTACTACTACCAGTAAGGAAATGTGTAAAACAGGCTATATAAGCAACCAACAGTAGCCGCAAGACTCATTGTCCTTCCAAGTTCCAAACTTGGTGAAAAGTATCCAAATAAGGAGTAAAATTTCTTACTGATTTACCTTTTCAGCTAGAAATTAACCAGTTACTATATCATTAACTTTTACTCCCAAAGCTTGAATAATGATTATCAGTCATAACTCTATGCATGCAGAGTTGTCCTAACAGCTCAGTACAATACATGACATGCTCAGTTTCGTTCCCTAAAGAACATATTTTCTTCAAGGTTCTTTGACATGTTGAAGTTCAGTTTAATGTTGTTGCTGCTCATTCTCATAAGTCCTACATTTATGGTGAATTTATGTGGTGTCTTTATGTTTAAATACATAATGAAGTAATTTGCATGAAATATGACAGGGAAAAAAAAAAACGGATGCTTTTGCAATTGATCTCATAAAAGAAGAATTTTACAGTGTACAGAATTTGTAGCACCTATGAAATACCTTCCCATATGAGTTTAAACCTATAAATGAAGGAATGAAATTATACCCAGATGCTTGCGAAAGCTTCTTCAAGTGCTCTTCTCTTGCTTATTTCCACACTCCATCCACCTGCCTTAGCAGCCCTTTCAGCTCGGAGTTTCATTGTCTCTTCATCTTCATATTCAAATCCATCAACTAACCCAGAATGTATAGGTTGAGGCCCCATGCCCATAGGGCGTGGCTGTGGAATTCCACCCCCAGCAATTGCAGGTGCATATTGCCCCTGAGGAACAGTTCCAGTCCCTGCTTGAGAGTTTGAGAGCTGCATTGATCAAGCCAGAAACCAATTATAATAGAAACCAGTATAACTTAATAAAAAATGACAAAGTTTACATTGTTACCGGTTTTTGCATTTAAGATTTTAAGGTGCAAAAAATAAAAGCATCTGGAATATATCACTCATGAACCATCTACTTCTTTTATTTGCTTTTCTTCTCAAGCACACTGGTAAATTATAGGCTAAAGTTTAAAGACAAGAATAGCCAGTAAGCATAATTTAGGTGAAGGCTCTGCTGAAAGTTGAAAGGGTGTTTGACCACGTGAAGGAGAAAATTCTTTTACATCGTCCACCGGATGCATTGTAACATATAAAATTACCCGAGAAATGTCATCCAGAAGTACATCATGAAAGACAACATTGCTAACAAGATCATCCAGAACAAATTATCTAACTAGTGAAGATTTTAGAGCACTGTAAAATTGTTGGCCAGCTGCAAGTACTCACACTGTGTAAGTTTTCTGCTATTGCATCTGAATAATAAACTATGTCATCTATCGGGAGCATTGACAAAGTAACCATTCTACATGAGTACCGACATTTTCATTTTTGCAACCATGCCATTATATTCCAGAAACACTAAGGCCTACATTACCAAACTAATTACATTATTAAAGGTGAATCAATTCATCTCACTAGGTTGGAAGATTGACGGAGACAAATTGGTTCATAAACTAACATGGTCAACACATAGAAAAACAAACTAGAGCATGTATACTTCAAGAATGTGACCACGAAAACATGTAAATAATTTAAATTTCTAAAAGAAAACATTATTTTCTGTAGTTTAAGCAAAGCCTATAGCAAGTAGGAGACAGAGAACACTTCTTCAAATTCCGGAAGCGAAATGAAAATGTGAAATCATCAGAAGCGAATGATTGGAAATATAGATCTAGTCATATATAGACATGCAGGCATCCGGATACAAATAACACCAGAAAAACAAATAAACCCCATGAGCAACTCACAATATCAACAGGAAGTTGTGTGACCTGTCCCTCGCTTGCTGCCATAGCAGCTGCTAACTCCTCAGCCTAGAGATCACAGCAAACACAATATAACAGGATAAGATAAATAAAGCATCACTAAGATTCTAAGATGCCAACTCTGATCCAGAGAGCATTATTTTCAGTACAAAAGAGAGAAGTTAAAAACCTTCTGAGCTTGTGCATTCATAATTTGTTCAGCATTTTCCTTCTCGTACTCTGCAATTCTAGCCTCAATAGCAGGAACATCTATTCCTTCAATTAAGTTAACTACTGCAAGCCAGAAAAACTTCTTTCAGTCTAATGCTCCACATAACATTACACTCTTAATAAATATACTTACTCATGTCCTCAACTTCCTCCAAATAATCATTGAATTCTCTCAGTGACGAAAAATCCTCTTGTCTTTTATTGTATCTGTAAACGGAGAAGTTGGATGGAGTGAAACTTAAGAAAGTTGCCGAAGCATTCTCATTTCTGAGGAAACGCATAAAGTCCCATTCTACCAGAAGAAACAACGTTGTGAATACTGAGATCAAGATTAGCACGTGGCTGAACAAAGAGCACATAAAGAGTGACTACAATTACTTCTCTGATAAAGATAAACTTATTGACTTGCAAAAACATGACTCACCAACAAAATTTTGCTCAGGTTTCCACCATGTCAAAACAGTTTTAACTAACGCAGCTTCAAAACTTTATATTCAATTAGCTCACTAAAAACATTTGAAGCCCATTTGAGATCAAATTGTACTTTACAAATCCCTGCCAATGCTCTAGTTGCAAATGGTAATGCCGCGATTAACAACACAGACTAACCATCAGAAACGTCATTGACTCAAAGCATTTCATTCTTTCCAAAGGATTAGTACAATACACTCTACCGGAATATATTTCATCAGGTAACCCTGGTGTACAAGCACACTTTTCTCACCTCAAAACACAGATCAAACACACCTCTCATCATATCATAATTTATTTTCTAAGCTTCTGATCCTTTCTACCAAAGTCCAAACTAAACCATAAAATTACAAAGAAGCTAAAGACTTATTCTCCTTAACTTATACTCAAAGAATCACAAAGAAGCTTCTGATCCTTTGACAACTACTCAATATAAAACATCGAACACAGACGATAAACAAATAATACTCACATCTTGCCTATTCTTTTCCGTATAGCCATTTCTTTGGCGTAGGCATTGATTGCAGGTGCCACCACCATTGCTGCAGCTCAGAACCAGTCGGCCCACAATTTAATTGGTTTTGAGCTATAAACTACAAAAACCAGTTCCTCTGAATCAGAACATGAACTATGCAAATCTATCCAATCAATACAATAGAACAATCAGTCCAATTCAATTGCGAGATTAATTGTGAGCTATAATTCAAACAGGGTTAATTCACTATAACTCACCTGAACTGGTAACGCGAGTATAAAGGGGCTTCTTGTTGTTGATAAAATGGAACTAGGCAACAATTGGCGCGAAGCCGGAAAACGAGAGGGTTGAGCGATGGATCGAAGTGATACAGTTTCCGTTCGATTCTCCGGTCACAATTAGGTTTTGGGGGCAATTGGTAAATTGAAATATATGATTGAGGGCAGTTTAGAATCTTAATGCGTATTCGTTACTGATTCTTCGACCGTTTAATCGTATACTGTTTTTTACCTTACAACATATTGTAATATATCAATGTTGTTTAAATGTGTGGTATAATATAAAAGATAACATATACTAGATGTTATTTAAGGCACAATAGCGAATAGCTATTATTAAAAGTTTATAATACATTGTCGGATAATAAATCTCACATTATTAATCTCTTCGAAGAATATTCACTTATGCGAAAATATGATTAGAAATATCCTCCGTTGCCTCTTTTGATAGCATGCCTTGAAGATGTGGGTTTAAATACATGAATTGAAATGGATTTGAAATACGGTAGGAGTTTAAACAGATGTATTCTCAATCATACCTATAAAATCAATTTAAATTTTACTATCAACAATATATATTGATGATCCACAAATTGGTACACAAAAGTTATTGTTCTCGTTTAATTGGGAATTTAGAATAACTTTGAAACAAGACTTTTCAGGAGAAGAAAATTATTTTATTAATTTCAATGGATAATATTATATTATTTAAGATTATAATGGATTAAAATTTTTTAGTTTATATGTTAAATCGTAAATTATAATCTTTATTAAAGTATAAATCAAACGATCAAAATATAATTTTCATATTGATTAATTAAATGTGCATGATCTCCAATCAAATTATAGTCTTAGTTTAAAATCAAGTTCACCTAACAAAATGGATAGTATCAGAAGTGGGATTTCATTTATATTCTTGCCATCTGTATTGCCCAATAGAAGAAAAATAAATATTGAATCTGGTTATTTGATTACTTATTTATTTACATAATAATATTAATAAGAACAATGGAACAAAACAAAAACTATTATATAAATACTATATTAGTTGATAACAAATTAATCAATAGTAAAATCGATTTATACATTATATTATGCCAGACTTATAAAACAAACAACTTATGAAATTACAATTTCAATTATATAAAATTAAGTCATTTACTATTTATATGTATGTATATTTATTAAAAAAATTCGATATGTTAAAATTGTACGAAACGTCAGAAACCCCACGACCCAAAACTCAAAAGTAGTCTGCTTCCTTTAGCCGTCCGTCGTCTTGCTCCTCCTCCTATGTCAGTGGCGTAGAATTGACCTTCTGCAACTCAAACTGACCTCTGTCCATGGAAACAAATCATACTATATTCTTCTTTCAGATCCAACAACCCTTCTGATACCTAACAAATCCTCAATTCACTCCCTTTTCTATATTATGCACAAACTCACAAACCTCCATTCTTTTCTCTCCTCTCACCTAATCTGAAAGAGCGAGAGAAACCGATATGCAATTCAAATCCATCAACACCTTCGCAATGACGCTAATGCTCGCCTTCACGCTCATTATCCTCTTCCTAACCGGCTTTCTCGATTTCCCACAAGCCAATTCTTCAATTCCATCACCTAAAGACTTGATCTTGTACACCTTTTCGAAATCAAACTCTCCAGAACCCTTCACTGACCTTCGCAAAGCATTCCAGAGATGGGATTCTCAAGTGGGTTGTGCTCGCTTTCGAGAAAACCACCAGGATATGTTGCGGAACGGGTCGAAAAAGGTACCATCTTCTTTGCAAGGTGAGATCAAATGTGGTGACTTGCAGATGGACCATGTGAGTGTTCTGGTCAAGGGGTGGACTTGGATTCCTGATAATATGGATAATTTGTATAGCTGTGGATGTGGGTTGAGCTGTTTGTGGACTAAATCTTCGGTTCTTGCTGACAAACCGGATGCTTTGCTGTTTGAGACCACTACTCCTCCGTTTCAGGTAGTGAGGTTTACTGGTTTGTTGTGATGGTTGTTGTTTATTGAGGAATTGAATATTTATTTCTATGTGGTTTACAGTTCAGATTTATAAATTACAATGTCTGAGTAACGTGCTGAGTGTTATGTTTGCTTGTGGTACTATGTGGATCTCTTGGCACTATAGTGTTCTTGTGTATGTTCGGAATTTGGCCTAATTCATACTTGCTTCCATTTAGCACTGGTTAATGATTTAGGATATAGTGTTAAAGGTTCTGAATTTACGAAGATCCTTTGTGTTGTTATTGATTGGTAAATGGATAGGAGGGTATTAGATAAGGAATGATTTTGTGTTTATTAGGCCTACAAATTTCATGAGATGTAGGGTTCAGTGGAAAATAATGGTGCTAAACACTTGTGTTTTGAGATGTTAATCTTGAAGCCTGATGTAGTTACAGCCAAAGCTAAATTGTAGAATTGATGTCTTCAATATGTTATTAGTTCAATGATGGATTGCAGAAACCTACACTCTCTTTCTCGTATATTTGTAGAGGTATGAAAGTCCCTGATTTGAAGTTTGGTCTATATGCATTTCCCCATCTTTATTGGATTTGCTTCCAGCTCTGCAAATATGTTGAAATAGGTCTCCATGTGATAAGAAGATCATCTTAGCATTTAGCAAAGATTTACACTTTACACTGCTTGGTTTTCCATTCATTTCAGCTTCCTTGGTAGAGTTTATCCGCAGTTGGGTTTTGGTCTAGACTCTAAAGTTAAAAAGCATTGACAGTTTCAAGATCAGTGTATTTCAGTAAAATCTGTCTTTCAAGTTAGCAATCAGAGTGAAAATGGTGTGTTGTGAGGCACACTCAGAGTTGTGGTACTTTATGTGTTTCACAGGTTCACATTCGTTCAGTGTTCAACTTGTTGGAGTCGTTTTTGCTACATTCGTGACGAGATAAAGGAAACATGTATTTCTTACCGAACATTCTGTCTCCTCACTCACACTCGGCTTTGATTTTTTCATCCTCACACTATGATCATTTTTTTGCAGAGGCAAGCTGGTGATCCGCTTCGTGTCTATATGGATCTGGAAGCGGGTAGGAAAAAGTCAGGCTATGAGGACATGTTTATCAGTTATCATGCTGAAGATGATGTCCAATCAACTTATGCTGGATCTCTCTTCCATAACAACCGAAATTATCATTTATCTTCCATCAAGAACAATGTTAGTACTCTGATTCTGGAAATATTTTTGCTTGGACACTCTTAGATTACCCCCCAAAATCATTCAGCCGGCACATTTGAGAAAATATGAAGAAAAATAAAATCAAATCCCCGTAGCTGCATGTATTTTAACTGTATTTTTCTCAATATTTGTGGGTTCTACTGATATTTCTGCCTAACTATCTATTGTTGTAGTGTTTGGACAATTCTCTGTCCTTTGAGTTTCTTTAGCAATATTTCCTACCTGGTTATTGAGAGACATAATTGGATTTTCTTTTCAATTTTAGGATACTCTTGTCTATTGGTCTTCCTCACGGTGTTTGCCGAAGAGAAACCAACTCGCCAAGAAGCTACTAAGCTTGTTGCCGATACATTCCTTTGGAAAGTGCATGAATAACGTCGGAGGTCTTGACAGGGCGCTCTCCTTGTATCCCGAGTGCTTAAAAGATGCAAATGAAGCACCGAAGTGGTGGGACCATCTGCATTGTGCTATGTCACATTATAAGTTTGTCCTTGCAATTGAGAACACCTGGACAGAGAGTTATGTGACTGAGAAATTATTTTACGCCCTTGACTCCGGATCAGTTCCCATATACTTCGGTGCCCCAAATGTGTGGGATTTTGTACCTCCTCATTCCATAATAGATGGATCACAGTTCAGTTCTATGGAGAAACTAGCATCTTATGTGAAGTCTCTTGCTAGTGATCCAGTCGCTTATGCAGAGTATCATGCATGGAGGAGATGTGGTGTGTTAGGTAATTACGGGAACACCCGTGCAGCTAGCCTTGATACATTGCCTTGCCGGCTTTGTGCGGCGGTGAGCAGGAAAAACGGGAGAAACTCCAAAGTTTTGTGACCTGGATGTTGATTCTAGATTTTTAATTGGAGGCAGGTTGATTTAGTGAGTTTGTATAAAATTCTTGTTTTAGATGTACACTTGTAGAAAGACTTTGGTACTGCCATTATTAATGATACATACGTTTTTGCTGCTCTCCTGAATTTATCATCTTCAACACAAACTTACTACAGCAATACACAACAGTTCAAATTTAATTATTGAGGTACTCCCTAGGTCCAGTTTGAATTTCACGTAGAGCCGGACGCATATATAAAATATTTATTGGAGTATATATTTGTCTATAAAAAGCTTATCGGAAACCATGCTAGCCTTTCACATCCCTGTCCAACTGCAGTTTGCAAGGTGTAGAAACTAAAAGGCAAAAATCTATTTACAATTTTGGAAGTTTAACCAGAAAATAGTACACTAGAAAGTTAAAAAAGGGAATTTTTGATACAGCCACAACACATAATTTTACAGTTGTAAAAGTACGCCAATCACAACAGAAGAGGTGAGGCTACAGAAAATTCTAACTAAATGGATCCAATAAGTACAACAGCATACAAGCATAAAATACATTGCTGGCGATTGAACTCCAGAAGAAGAGAACAGGCTAAGAAACGATCACACCGGCAATGTGCATTTCTTCTGCGAATGCCCCAGCATATGGCACCGGCCACACTGAACAATCCTCTTCGGGCGTTTCAAGCTCTCTATGCGAAGAACCTTCTTCTTAGGCCTTCCTGGGGGCCTACGAGTTTTGGGTGGTCGAATCGTAAAATCTACTTTTGCGGCTCCACCTTCCGTACCCTCACCTATCTCCTTCCAGAGGCTTTTATCCGGAATAGGATAAATCATCTGTGAATAGGTATCACGAAAACTGTGAGCAGTGAAACAATGCTCTGCAAACAGATGGCAGCTTTGCCCACAAGAAATAAGTGCAGCAGCAGCATGTGCACATGGAAGGCCGTAAAGTTGCCACCTTCTACATGAGCAATTTCGACTTCTTATGTCTACAATGTTTGTCCTTTCAGTAGACACAATCTCAAATTCAACTTCATTTGCGCGAAGTACTTTATAACATCGAGCATCAGCAATTGCTTCTGAAATGCGTTTTTCAGCTGATGGTACCAGAACTGAGGTTAGTCTCATGCCCATACTACGGCGCTCATTAAACCATGATGTTAGCTGGTGACGAATGTACTCCATCATCTGCACAATAGGTAGCTCGTGACATTCCAATGCCCAATTGTACAGTAACTCTGTGACAGATAAGGTGAAATGGCCATAGCGCACCCCTTCAAAGTATGCCACAGCCCATAGCTGTGGATTATACTGGTGAAGCCAATTCAAAACATCCTGTGAAATCCGTACCATCTCAGAGACTTTATTTTCAAATTCCACTGTAGTAAGGGCATAAACAGCGTTCCAAAATATATTCACCAGCTTTGAGTTTTTAAAAGTGTCACGGAAATTCTCACTGATGTAACGCAGACAGAAACCATGATATGCATTAGGGAAATGCGACTCCACCGCTTCAACCATGCCAAGTGATCTCTCTGACAGTATTGTGAGCCTAGGCATATTATCAGTATTTACTCCAAGAAGCTTCCGGAGCTCAGATATAAACCACATCCAATTATCGTCACTTTCCACATCCACGACAGCAATTGCCAATGGAAACAGTTGATCATCACCATCAACAGCAGATGCACAAAATAATGTCCCGAGGTACTTTCCTTTCAGATGAACTCTTTCCAGTTCCAAAAGTGGCCTACAAGCATTAATAAACCCATAAATTGCAGCCCTGTAGGCAATAAACAATCTCTGAAAAGAATTCTCTTGTCCAATGGCTACGACAGATGCAATGCTGCCTGGATTAGTCTTCCTTATCTGTTCGCAATAAGCAGGAAGAAGCTTAAAACCTTCCTCGTAAGTTCCATGAAGTGCAGCCATACTGCGCTCCTTTCCTCTCCATGCCTGCATATAGGAGACCGCTACTCCATGTTGGTCTTTAATATCTTGCAAAATCTCCTTCGGCTTATACTGCGGATTATCCCTCACACGCGATTCCACAGACCGTGCAACCCAACCTACGGATGCTTGCTGGTGGTGATGATTGTGCACTTCCTCACACGTGTGCTCTGCGTTTAGAGTTCTAACTGTAAATGTAGGAACTCCAGTGCATTTAGCCACATGGACACGCCAAGGGCATCCCTCTTTAGAACACTTAGCTATGAACCGACTCCTGTCAGATTTCACAATCCGAATCTCAAAATGCAACGCTATAGCTATATCCTTTAACATTCGCCTACACGTATCAACATCTGGAAATTCCTGTCCGATCACTAGCGTAGGGCTTGCCAACGGAACACCAACTTCCATACCAGATTCAGCCGCAAAGGCGTCTTCCTCAGGCATGTGGGTTGACAAATCAATACCCCCGTTGCCATTAGCTACAATAGATAAACCCTGTTCAACCATTAAATCAATACCCCCATTGCCATTAGATACACTCGAAAAAGCCTGTTCAGCCATTTCATTCACACAACCGATGATTTCATTTCCAAAACTCAACCATCATTTCCCCATCAAAATGCCATCTTTAGCACTCCCAAGTTCCCAAATTTCCTCAAGCGTAAATTTCCAAATTGGTATCCAAACTAAACCCACAAATTCCAACTAGCTATCTACAAGCTAAAATCAATAACCAATGTCAAGAACACTTGAAACAGTAGAAAATCCAAAACACAATGCACATACACAATTCTACTTAATCAACAACCAAAATGGGCAAACAAAATCATGTATAGAGTTCAATGAGTGATGAAATTACAGTCAAGAAGCTACCTTTAAAACAAAAATAAGTTTCAGAGCTTGTCAGATCTGGATATACAGAACCGTAAGTGTACAGTGAACTGTATGTATCTGTATGTATAGGTCGGTATATACATACGGAAGATGGAGAATTGTGCACTTAGGAATTGGAGCAGAGACGACGATGTAAATTTGGGTGGGGTTTGAGGGTAATTGTGAGAAGTTCAATTCGGTGAGTGAGATAGCGATTTGGTCGACTACTATTTGCCCTAATTGAAAGCGATTTTGATGCGATTTGGGACAAACAATTGAGACTGAAATGACGGAATTATCCATGATGAGTAAAGGCGAAAAATGTAAATTTCGAAAGCGAATGAGGACTGATTTGTAATTTTCAACATGAACACAACAGCGAAAATATAACAAACTTAAATAAATGTAAATCCGGTAAAGAAATAGACTTAACTATACAGTAGGAAAATGCATTATACGATTGTATATATCCGTAAAATTATATTACATCAATGATATTTATTGTATAATAATGTTTAGTTACATTTTAAACTACTTGTACACTAACACATGCATAAAGAAGAATTATATAAATACATAATTAACTGTATTTTTATTTTTTAAAATACAATCTTAAACACACAAATCTTGTATAGTTTTCTAATTCCTATACCACCCCATCACATGGAAGATACAAGGGAGACCAAGAAGATCAAGGGTTGTCTTAACAGATTCATTGGAACCCAAAAGATGGCGTGAATGATCTCTAAAATGAAATTGTGTGCACTTGGTTGAAATGATACGATTGGATTTCTAATTCTAACCCAATAAAATATACAACTTGCCAAGTTAAATATGGGCTAGCTATCCAAAAATAGGTGGACTGATAAGTCCACTCTTAAGTCGGCCTCCAATGTGTACTAATCTTTGCAATAACAATACTAACACTAATTATGCCAACTATTCGTTAAAAGTTCGGTCAATGTTGAATTTGTATTTTGACTGAATGAAATATTGTGTGAACTTTATAATATAACAGACTAAGATAACACAAGTGTATTTATTACTGTTTAGTAGGCCGTGTACTAAAATAAATATTCCGAACGTTTTATAACCGTAAGATTTTAAAGAACCCAACACGGACAACTAATTATATTTTCATAGTTAGGTTAGGTTAGAAATATACAGGCACCTCAATCATTACTTAGAAGTGAGAACAAATCATCCTTGATTATTGGTATAACATAGGATCAAGCATTTTGATGATTGAAGACGGAAAGTTAATTAATCATGCAGTAGTAGTATATTGCTTGTGTAATGTGGCTTTCCGACATCCATAAGTCATGATTTGTATTATTAAAGCTACACCAAACATTTTTAAGCTACTTAATAAAATATCAGTGTCACGTAGAATTCTAGAAACTGGGTATTGGGATCATGCTGTCAATTGTCACAATCAGATCATATTGTGTGCCGATTTGAGCACCACAAATTATTGAATTGGGTTGAGTCGGATGGGGTTGTGTTGACTGGGAGTCACTCTATGTACAATCAATTCACCACTATAGCTAATTGGACCATGTTTCTGGCATTCCATCTATTCTTGAGGTTCAGTGGATGGTCCACTCACTCACTACTTCACTCGTGAACCTGCAAAGGTGCCAAACTGAAATTTCAACAGATGGTTCCACACTTCCAGTGGTTTAGACTGACTCCACTCACGTTCCCGTGTCACATATGCACTGATGATAGGGTCTTGCGTATCTCACCTCAATTTGAGTTCACGAAGAAATAATATCTTGGAATAATAGACGGATAGTCTGATTAAAACCAAGCGAGTGAGAAGTGTAAAATTGAAAGAATCGGAAATAAATTTTAAAATTGATTTTAATTTTAGAATGTTATGAAAACAAGAAGCCAACTATAGTCATGGGACAGGTTAGAAAGTAAGCCGACAGATGAGGTATCCTACTACCCTCTTACCTTGGTGATGAATGATGCAATATCTAGGCTATCATATCTTCAAGTCAAGTGAATAGGTCTTGCTTCCCCTTTTCACCTTTACTTTTTTCCTATATAAAATTACTATAAGTATATCCATACTTTATTCGGAAGCATAGAAAACTCGAAATAATATGAACGTACTTATAAGTATTCTGATCGAACCTCTACCCTATTCAATATTCTACTTCCTTCATTTTGAATTTAACTTATCGTTGATTCTAATATAAATTTTAAGACAAAGTGAATGACGTAGAAGAAGTTGAACTCATGATATACCATCATAATGAATTGAGTTCGGAATGTAGATGAATACAGTTTAAGATGGAAGGAAGAGTAATAATTGGCATCTGCATCTACAATATAAATTGCTGATAAAACCAACATACATCCCTTTCAAGTTAAAAATAAACTAACATAAAATCACTTCAAAGTTCAAAATGTGTTGACTGACAATGAAATCCATGAGGTACCACTAATGAAAAATCACCCCCCTAACTTTGTAATTATTAATCCAACCAATCCTGATTAGTGATTACTAATAAAAATTAGTTCCAATCCTTATCAAAGTGGTCTGCTTTTTGGCAGTTTTGGGGTGTTTAAATATAAACTTTTCTTTTAACAATTTTTTGTCATTTATAAAGATGATGATCTAAGATATTGTTCTTACATGTTGGTGGTGTTGTAGTGACATGTAATTGTTGTTAAATAAAAAAAAAAATAGTGATAGTAGACCTTCTTATCTTCTTCTCTTTGCTTGGCCTTCTTTTGTCTTTTGTCTAATCATTTAGTTCCACACAACTTTCACATTCCATTACACCATAATTCTCATTAATGCTCAACAAACACCTTTCCTTTTCTCCTTCCCTTGCTTGGAAGTTGGCTTCGTAACTCTCTATGCTCCTTCATTTCTGGGATTTCTTGTTCTTGGTGTTAAAGAAAGTATTGATATTACTAGCTAAGTAGAGGAGGAAAGATCATACAGTTGCATGGTTGTTGAGAAGAAAAGCTACCAGCTCTGTTTCCAGGTACTTTTGCTTTGCCTTTTTCCACTTGTATGATGATTTTATGGTATAATGAGTGAGAATTTAGCTTTAACTTCATGTACTTTTGAGTAATGATGATTGTTTGATTGTTACTCATGTTTTAACTCATCTTCAAGATTAGAAAACAGTTCTATTTCCTTTTTCTTGGATAAATTAGTGTAAGTTACAGCTATGTCTTCATGTCTGATCAACTTTCAGCATCATTTCCATGCTTCAAGAATCAGAAAAATCAAGTTTGATTAGCAAGCACAGATGATATTGAAGTTTGAGTTTATGTTTAAGAATTCTAGTACTACAAGTTAATTAGTAGAGCTTTACAGAACATAATGTAACCATTCTGGTGTTAGTTAAGAAAATTTGCTTAAAATACAGATTTCATGTTAGCAAAGAAGATTCTAATTATATAAAAAAACTGAGTTTCATTGTCTGACAGCAGAATAAAATAATTAATAGTGTATAAATTTCAGATCTGGAATAGAATAGAATAGTTGATTTGTATTTATTTTCTTGACATCATTTATTTGGTGCAGAATTAATGTCTGCAAGCTAGCTAATTTGGTACTGTTTCCATTGAGCTACATCTGTACCTTGTGCAAGTATGGACAGTGGACACCCATGGCAATAATACAAGTCCTTACTGTCCTAGCCCCCCTCCTGTGAATTTACCATTCTCTCCCTCACAGTTTCTGAAATGGCCAAGCAATTGAATCCCATTTCCCTCCAAGTTCCTACAATTTTCTTGATCATGTTATCCTTATCCCATTCATACATGTGCCTAAGAATTGAGACAGAAGCCTTGCTAGAATTCAAAAGAAAATTGGTTGATCCATTGAACTACTTGGATTCTTGGAAAGAATCAGAACCAGATTCTAGTCCTTGTATGTTCTATGGAATAACTTGTGATAAACAAACTGGTTTAGTGACTGAGATTTCACTTGATAACAAGTCCTTATCAGGAACAATCTCCCCATCAATCTCAGTGCTTCATAACCTCACTACTTTTGCCCTGCCGACGAACCACATATCGGGAACTCTTCCTGATGAATTCGGAAGTTTTGTAAACCTCAAGGTTTTGAATGTCAGTAATAACAGCATGAATGGAAGTATTCCTGATCTGTCCAAGCTGGTGAACTTAGAGGCTCTTGATG
Organism: Plantago elongata; assembly: GCA_036897095.1. NCBI lineage: Eukaryota > Viridiplantae > Streptophyta > Magnoliopsida > Lamiales > Plantaginaceae > Plantago > Plantago elongata. The sequence goes on along the minus strand of JAYMSP010001440.1, from coordinate 4,056 downwards.
TAGCTGATAACTATTTTTCTGGGGCGTTTCCTACCTGGGTCGGAGGCTTAACTAAGTTGTATTGGTTGAGTCTTGGTGATAACGACTACGATGAGGGCAAAATTCCTGAGAGTATTGGGAATCTGAAGAGCTTGAACTATCTTTACTTAGCTGGTTCAAACTTGATAGGCGAGATACCAGAATCTATCTTTGGATTGGATGTTTTGGGGACGCTAGATATATCTGGAAACAATATTTCAGGTAATTTTCCTACGTCGATTGGTAAGCTAAAGAACTTGTGGAAGATTGAGCTCTATCAGAATAAATTCACTGGTGAGTTTCCACCAGGAATTGCTGATTTGACACTTCTGGAAGAGTTTGATATATCAACAAACCAAATGCATGGAACGATTCCTCCTGAGATTGGTAACCTGAAAAAATTGAGGGTATTTCAGTGTTTTCAGAACAGCTTCACTGGAGAAATCCCACCAGGTTTTGGAGACATGCAGCACTTGGAAATATTCTCGATTTACAGAAATGGTTTTACTGGAGAATTTCCTCCGAATTTTGGCCGGTTCTCACCTTTGAATGGTATTGACATATCCGAGAACAAGTTGTCCGGTCCATTCCCAAAGTACTTGTGCCAGAACGGGAACCTACAGAACTTGTTGGCCTTGGACAATGAATTTTATGGAGAGTTTCCCGAGACTTATGCGGCTTGTAAGCCCTTGGAGAGGTTGAGGATCAACTTGAACAAGTTAAACGGGACGATTCCAGATGGAGTGTGGGCTCTTCCTCGCGTGACGGTTATGGATTTTAGCGAAAACAATTTCTCTGGAGGAATATCTCCTAGAATTGGAGATTCACTTAATTTGGATGAGTTGATGCTGTCAAATAACAGGTTCTCTGGTGCGTTACCTAAAGAACTTGGCAAGCTTAAAAAGCTTGAGCGGATTCACTTGGACAACAATAGCATCTCTGGTGAAATTCCATCAGAACTTGGTGAGCTGAAGCAACTGTCATCTCTGTATCTGCAAGAGAACATGTTAATCGGATCAATACCTTCAGAATTAGCAGACTGTTCCAGGCTGGTGGACTTAAATCTTGCTTCAAATTCTCTAAGTGGAAGTATTCCGACTAGTTTCTCAAAGACAACTGCGCTGAACTCGCTGAATCTTTCAGGAAATGGACTCACTGGATCAATTCCAAGAGATTTTGACAAGCTGAAGCTTTCGTCGGTGGATTTATCTGATAACCACCTATCAGGGAGCGTTCCGCCTTATTTTCTCACAGTGGCTGGTGAGAAGGCATTCCTCGGAAACGAAGGCCTTTGCGTTGATAATGATCAAACAGCAAGAAAGTTGGCTAACTCAGGTCTAGGTTATTGTGAAGGGAGAAGCAGTCATAAGCGTTTCTTCAAGAGTAAACTACTTATGTTCTGTTTCATACTCTTAGCACTGGTTGTTATCATAGCCGGTTTATTGGTCGTGAGTTACCGAAGCTTCAAGCAACACGAGGATGAAGTAGGCAAGCAAACAGAAGTTGAGAAGGGAAGAACTTCAAGTTACAAGCTTGAGAGCTTCCAACCAATGGAGTTTGATGTTGACGAAATATCCGACTTGGATCCGGATAATTTGATTGGGAGCGGAGGCACAGGGAAAGTTTATCGTCTTGATTTGAAGAAAGGTTGTGGTACAGTTGCAGTGAAACAGCTTTGGAAGGGAAACGGAGTGAAACTAATGACAGCAGAAATGGATATTCTTGGAAAGATTAGGCACAGGAACATCTTGAAGCTATATGCTTGTCTTATGAAAGGAGGTTCAAACTTGTTGGTGTTTGAATACATGCCAAACGGGAACCTATTTGAAGCGATTCATAGAGAGATCAAATCTGGGAGGCCGGAACTTGACTGGTACCAGAGGTATAGAATTGCTCTAGGTGCAGCCAAAGGAATTGCCTACTTACACCACGATTGCTCTCCGGCTATTATCCACAGAGACGTCAAGTCGACCAACATTTTACTCGATGAGGAGTATGAAGCCAAAATCGCTGATTTTGGAGTTGCAAAGGTGGCTGATCAAGCTTCTCCACGAGGATCCGAAGTCAGTTGTTTTGTTGGTACTCATGGCTACATTGCACCAGGTCTGTCTCAAGATACTTAAACATGATCTATACTATATAATCTGTGATTCTTGCTCAATGGTTATATAACATACCGTTTGTTTGCAGAGATGGCCTATTCATTCAAGGTGACAGAAAAGAGCGATGTTTACAGCTTCGGCGTGGTGCTGCTGGAGTTGGTTACCGGTAGAAAGCCAGTGGAGGAGGAATATGGTGATGGGAAGGACATTGTCTACTGGGTCTCAACTCATCTTTACGATAGGGAAAAAGTCCTCAAAGTTCTTGATCAGAAGGTGGCTTCTTGCCTAGTCGAAGACGACATGATAAAGGTGTTGAAGATTGCTACACTCTGCACTGCTAGGCTTCCAAATCTGAGGCCCAGCATGAGAGAAGTTGTGAATATGCTTAGTGATGCTGAACCAAGCACATTTACTTCTCCTGATTATCCAGAAAAACAGGAGAAGCCCCTTCTCAAGTAATTTTTGCAATTGGACTTCTTTCTCTAATCTTTTTTTTTGCATAGATAGCAGTTATGATAGTAAGTACTTTCAGATTGTAGACATGTAGAAATGTCATTAATTCATATGTATACATATATGGTGTGCTATTTAGCAGTTGAATCATACTTAAGAACTTGATTTGACAGTGTAAGAATGATCACTAGAGACAATATTATATCCAGTGTTTTTGCCTCTGAAAGTACGAATAATGTGCATACCAAGTGTTTCTCCTGTATATTTTAGCTCCCTAACGCCCAATCTGCTAAAATCTTTGCTTCCGGTGACCTTTTTCCAACGGATCTGTCTTTCCATATGAAATTTCAGTTTTAGTGGCCCCCAGCAGGTATCGTACGCCTTCAGGCACAGGTGTGGATAGCATGATCTGCAGGCATAGCTGCGGCAAGGGACAGAGTACCATTCAGACTTCTTGACATGTTAAGGATCCTATCCTCAGTATCCTGCAAATCAAATGAGGCAGTAATTCCCAAAACACAGTGATTATTAACAAGTTGGTAAACAGAAAGATAGAGTCGGCTATCAAAAGTGAACCTAACCAATTCTGGTAAAAAAACTTGCATCCACGAGGGCATTGCAAGAGTAAATATAACAACTAGTGATAATTTTACCATAAGAATTCAAACAGGCTATTTCAATCAGGATTCAATTCATGCCGGACTGTGCAAACCCTTCAAATTTTAATTATCTCTCCTCTTTCTTTTATATATCAATGCAAGACCTATAATTCCGATTTTTCTTACGAAGCAAGATTGGAATATACAGAAAGGACACTCAAGAACAGACCTAATCCTAGGTACTATGCTTCCAGCACCCCAAGATTTCCTTGTAAAATTTATTAACTCCATGCTCCCTGTAACGCATGCTAATGGTAATGGAGAGGTGCCGCAACAATCTTTGTACCATTTTGGAGTCAGAATTCAATCTTAGCACAAATTCCATGCTCGAGAAAATGAAAGTTGAAAGTAGCCTGAGACATGGAATATCTCCGGTATCCCATACAATTACACCATCCTGCTGATGTCTACTTACAGTTGTGAAGAATCCGAGTTGTGAAGCTAAAAGCATATCATGAGCTTCATATGCGACTTATAGAGTAGAGAGATGCAGATAGAGGTGACAATAGAGCACCTGCAGCATGACTACAAGAAACCTCAGTAGAACAACAGAAACAAACCATACTATACCAGAATCAATCTAATTAATCATCAGTTGCTTCTTCCACCGAAGTTTGCAATATGATCTGAACAAATAACAATCTAGTGGATACTGTTTACTTGTGGACCGTCTAACACAATTTTTGACACAAGGCAAATGAAAATATTGAGACAATGCCTTTTTGGCTATTCTTGGAAATCATCCTGCACGAACAATTGAATCTTTCCCTCGTAAATATCATGAAGTTCAGGTACTATCGTCTCATACCGAACTACATACCTAG
>JAYMSP010001439.1:0-32131 GCA_036897095.1 Plantago elongata | reverse complement strand
TCAATCCGTCAAATCAAACAACAAAACAAGTACCCTGCTACCTATTTTCCTTTATCCACACCAACACTCAGAAGTCCAAAATCTGAACTTTAATCAGATAACCTATTCTGTTCCCACAACCGAAATTCTAAAATCCAAAATAAATGGGTGTTGACCTGTTGAGAACTGTGAAGCTCCTGTAATGTGCCTATTTTTCCCTAAATGCAGCTTCACAAGATCTATACAATTATCATAGTCCACCAATCATCTGCGGATAAATTCCAGTGTCAGGTATTTCCTCTAACAGAAACACTGGAAATATGTCATATTTAACAAATAGTAAAAGACAGGGCACTTATGCCAGGCAGAAAGAACTTGTACACTAAATTAATTGGCTAAAATCCACCTATTTGATACACTGCCTGAATAATTTCAATAGGCTATCCTTAACTATTAGCGACACCAATTTCAGTTACAAGTGGAAGATGCCAAGCTAAAATAGTACCACATCAGTTCTCCGTAGATAGCAATTCCAGACTAGTACATGTTGAAATAGAATAATAGATACTTCACCTAATCATATAAAGATGTAATTTGCTATGTGCAGTTCAATAGCAAGATTAAAGAGCAAAATTAATCAACTTTTATTAAAAATTGGAAACCAAAATGTTACTATTTACATGAAAAAATAGCCCCCCAAAAAAACGACAAAACTAAATACAAAAGGGCCAAAATCATACCTAATTCCAGACTGCTCAACTGATCTTCGTCATGGAGATTAAACTTATATGCAAGAAAAACACAATACATCCCCACCTTGAGTTGCCACGCATTTCCCACAATATATGCAGTCATTCTGAAAAGCTTTTGGAATTGAGCATACTAATCTCTCCGGCTTCGACTCCGACTATTTACGTGGTTACCTTCACTATCACTACTTTGACTGAAAAAATCTGTACTGTACTCATGACTGCCAAATGCCATTCTCTGAAACAATCTAATCTCTGCAGATTGTTGGGCAGAGTTGAATATTTCACTCTCCCCAACTTTCATTCCGTTTGTCAAATCAGATGTCACCATGCTGTCAAAAGCCCTTACCACCTGGAAAACAATTAAGGTAGCCAGAAACACTATGAGTACATTGAAAGTCAGTTTAAGCATACATTTCAAACTCAAGCCATGATGATTACCTGTCCCATCTTTGGTCTCTTTGATGAGGAATGGCGCACACAAGCTGCTGCAGCTTGAATCATTCGGAACATCTCGCCATCCACATAGTTCCCTTCAAGCCTTGGATCAGCTAGTCTCTCGAATTCTTCTGTTTCAATTGCATGACTTAACAAAGGCCGGGCCTGATAAGAACAAAAAGCATTCAATTTCATTTCCATCACATATGACTGTGCTTCATATTACTAGTTTCTAGTTTCTACGGCCCTTGGCATTCACTAACAGAACAGACCACATACCATTTTTTAACTGAGATTGAAGGAAACTAAACACTAGAAACAACATAGTTTAATTATGCTTCTACAGGTCAAGCATGCAACATGTGAAAGATTGTCCACCACTTGAAAGACCACACACCAAACCCCAGTGGGGCAGGGGGGGGGGGGGTTCCAGGTCATAGGAACTCAAAAAATATATATCACAGGTCATGGTCCTTTATGTCGGCCCATCATTTTTACAAACTAGTGGGATTTAATATGTAACCTGGGCCTAAAATTGTGAACTTTAGGGCGTGCCACGTTTCAGGCTCCTAACTCTTAGCTTACAAAACTTAATCTTAAGAAAAAAACTTCAGCTTAAAACCATTTTGCCTTTAGAATCATTATACAGATTGCTGCAGCAAGAGTTTCCAGTCCCATGAGTGTCGTTTTCTTCATAATCCCGTAGGCCGCGCAAGATACTTTGATCATTCAAATCCTTAGCCCTACATCATTTTCAACTATGATGATTATTCGACTTCATTGTGCTCTACCCTCTTAAAATAACAGTGGCAACGTAGCAGCTTCTTTCTTAAACAAGATGCAATTTAAAAACCCAACCATCCCCTAGTGGCACTGGTAAATCCATTCACAGCCCTCAATAATGGTTGTGAGTGTTCCTTCATTTTGCACTGGAAAACAGAAGTTGCGGCTTAAGAACTGAAGTCACCATTGGATACGGCCAATCCACTCTTAATTCAAGAGTTAGCACTCAAGCTGAAATGTGTCTACGTAGACCATTATACCCTGGCCTTAGATATAAATTGTTAAGCTGGAGATTCAAACCTATACTGTACATTTTAAGTAGCAGTATATAACCCACTGTTGTAATATATGTGGATGCCATTTTTGTTAGACAACCAGTATATCACTTATTACTCCTTTCCATCCAAAAATGTTAATTTTTACTCCCCATGAGAAAATCAACTGTAAGCTTGGGTTTCAGACTTGTGGATAATATAAGAGATCCATTCTGACAAAAGCAGAGTAGAATAAATGCTGATTAAGAGTCTCTCTTATGTATCCACATCCATTTAAATTCTTCTACCAGAAAACAAAATTCACCCAACACTTGAAAGAAAAAGTTATCAATGTGTTAAGCTTACTTTTCTCAAAGCAAATGTAAGGTGTTTAAGAGGTGAGTCTCATCACCACCATTTTATCAATGCAAGCCCCACAATGAGAATATCCATGTTTCTTGATAGATAAAAACAACTAGTATATGAATGCTCCAAATTCTGTACAATGATGCTAAAAGTAACAAAACAAATTTATGTATATGATGCTAGGGCCACAGGAAATATGAAATAGCAATTGCTCTTTAACATACCCACTCAACGAGGCTCTCTTCCCCTATAGGCTGAGAAGTATCTACAGGCTTGCGACCACTGATTAACTCTAAGAGTACAACTCCAAATGAATAAACGTCTGACTTTTCAGTCAATTTTCCACTGGATGCATACTCAGGAGCCATGTATCTGAAGCAAAAAAATAAAGTTGAGAAGAAAAAGTATAAGAGCCACCACAATCTCTTTACTTCATTAGTCAGTCATTGAAAATGAAGGGCTGTACCCAAAGGTTCCCATTACGCGTGTGCTAATATGTGTATTGGCATCCACAGCTAATTTAGCAAGTCCGAAGTCGGCAACCTGAAAAGGTGGATTTTAGAAAGATGTTGAAGAATAGAAAACAACATAACAGGATTTACATAAATCAAACATACCCTGGCATCAAAGTTGTTATCTAGAAGGATATTCGATGACTTGATATCTCTGTGGATGACACGAGGGTGGCCTGGATGATGAATTAAAAAAATTATCAAATTAACATGCCTTCTGTAAGAATCAACAGATAATCTAAAACAGCCACAAAACAGTAATTTCATGAGACATAACTGAATGTTTTACAAAATAAATTTTTAAGAGAGATTAAATGTCCCACTTTGAATGCAATAGTCTAACATTGTCTTTATGGAGGTAATATGCTGTGTTTACAATTACATGTATGACTTTTGGCTTCAACTTGAGCTTTTACAAGACAAAATAAATAGAATCAAGCATCTCCATAGCCATAGGTGATTCTAGAAGCTGTTTTACTTTATTCTATGAGCCTGGGAAAATACTCCCTATAGTATTTCTAAGTCCGGGCTGTGAAGAAAAGTTCAAGTAATGCATTTGCTAGCTATTTTTCTTACTGAACCATAAACTAGGGGATTTTGATAAAACGTAATTGCACCAAATTCATCAATCTGCTTCACAAAATTCTTATCATAGACCATTACCACCACTTCCCTCGGTTCATAATTGCCAAGTATTTTCATGCTTGCTGGTTCATTTCTCTCTGGGACAAAAAAACTTGGGGTGTGGAGAAGAGAAACTATTTTATATGAACAAATTATAGAGTTAAAAACTTTCTCTCTACTATATTCGTAAATAATGAAGAAGTGTAGCAAATCACATTAAACTGAGATTGGGTCAATGATTCATGTAAGAGGAATAAACTGGGCGCTCATAGCACGCAGACACACACAAAGATAATATGGTGAGAAATTTCAACACAAGAAATGGGTACAAATAGACTTAAAATTGCTTACAGTCTTCATGAAGGTAATTTATTCCACGAGCTGCACCCATTGCAATCCTTACGCGTGTAGCCCAGTCCATAACTGGCCTATCTTCACCTTTAAGAAGTAAATAGATCACAATCAATACCTTGCAGATTATGAAGTACCATTTCATCAGAAACCAATCTTCAAAGTAAGGCCTCTACATGTACCATGAAGATGAAAGTACAGGGTGTTATTGGGAACGTATTCATATACGAGTAGCCTCTTGTCATCAAAAATGCAGTAACCTACAAGTGAAACCAAATGTCGATGGTGTATGCGGCTTATAATCTCAACTTCAGCTCTAAATTCCCGCTCCCCCTGTCCTCCACCAATCTTCAACTGCTTAACTGCAACTACTCTACCATCTACCAGGTATCCTTTATATACAGAACCAAATCCTCCTTCACCCAAGAGATTATGGGCTGTAAACCCATCAGTGGCCTCATGTAACTCATCATAAGTGAACCATGATCTTGAATTCCCCATGCCACCTTCACGAGGAGAATAACCATTCCGAGAGCCCCCACTTCCATTATTTGGTCCAGATACTTGCACCTTCAGTAAATTGGAACCTGCGCACAGAACACATTATATCTAATTAACATTTTTTTAGACATCCTGCCCTTTGTTCACTTACGGATTGCCAAAGAAACTTAGACCAACAAAGACAAAAACATAGTAGAGACTTATAGAAAATCACAATTTTACTTTAGAACACCTTTATATATAAATTCAGATGTACCTAAACGTCTAAATTAAGAGATTACTGAACCTAGTCCTAGCATTTTGGAAAAATTAAATCAAAAGAAAGTAATTCCTAGCAATGGAAAATTTCCAAAGAAAGTATACCTGAGTCGGTTGAAGCTACCGAAGTTGGCATAATATGACCGCCATTATATCCAGAGGATGCCTTTCTCTTTCGCTTCCACCAACAACATGCTAGAATTCCACATATGCCAAGAAACACGACCACAGCTACCAAACCAATTACCACCGGCGTTGCTGTATCACTTGAATTATTATTCTGCCGAGGTGGCGGTGCACTGGGGGGATCAGGCGGTGGCCTCATTAAGGTAGGTGGACTAGCTGATACCGGCGGAGAGTTTACAACTGGTGGAGAGGGTGGAGTAACTATAGGGGTGGTCGGGGAGTTCGGGGGTGGGGCAACCACAGGAGGTGGTGGTGGGACAGGGGAAGTTTCAGGTGGTGTAGCTCTAGCTGGAGGTGGAGGGGGTGAGTTTCTTCCTGGTGGTCGAGGTGGTGGCGGTGAAGCGTTTGGAGGCTGAGGCGGAGGTGGAGGGGAGGGCGGGTTTTCGGGAGGTGGTGTCCGAGGCGGTGTACCAGGTGGTGTAGTAGGAGGTGGCGAAGGTGGAGGCGAAGCAGGCGGAGGTAAAACAGGAGGAGGTGGAGAAGTTGGAGGATCAGCTTGTGGAGGGGGTGGAGGAGAAGTAGGTGGTGGTTGAGGTGGGGGAGTGGTAGGCGGTGGTTGGGGTGGGGGATTGGTAGGCGGTGCTTGGGGTGGGGGTGTGGTAGGTAATGGTGGGGGGGGTGAGGGAGGTGACTGAGGTGGAGGTGGTGGTGAAGTTGGAGGTGGAGTTACCACAGGGGGAGGTGAGACAGGTGGTTGAGGTGGTGGTGCTGAAGCCATTGGTGGTGGTGATCCACTAGAAAGTGGTGGTGGCGGTGATTGCAGCGGTGAAGTTGGCTGAGGTGGTGGTGGATCAGATGGATTAGGAGGAGGAGTGGAAGAAGGGGGAATTACAGCAGCAGGAGGAGGAGGAGGAGGAGAAGGAACAGACGGAGAATTTGATGGAGATGGAGATGACATATCACTATCTTCTTGCCAAATATACTAATGCCCTAAAATACACATTCTTCTTCTCAAAAATTCAACAAACTTTTACCATTTCAACCTCACAAAACACACATTTCCATCTCATTTACAGCTACTTGAACGAATCAATCTACACGCGAGATAGATCACAAATTCACAATGCAGATGAAATTGGATTGAATCAAACTTTCTCTAATCTGTCTGTTACTCAATAATTCATCAGCTGTCAGTTACCAAATAGCCAAATCTCTCACCAAGCTTCAGTTTCACTCAATCAATTCAAATTTTCCCCCAGTGAAATCAGAACAACAAATTACAACAAAACTTCATTGTATCGATTTGCACAAATGAATACCGAGTAACATATAATATACACCAGATTAGATGAGATGAGATGAGATGAGATGAATGAATGTGCAGTGTAGTGGAGTAATAATCTCTATCTGTAACGAAAGTCAGTGATTTCCAGAGTGCTAGCTTTCATCAGCAGAAATGGATGTATGATAGTGAAGAAGCCATGAGAAGGAAATTTTGGAAGCTTCAAAACGAGACACGGAAAATGGGGTCTGTGTAAATTTTTGACAAGTAATGATAGTGACTCATTTGTTGTGTGAGAAATTATTTTTCGTTTGAATGAAAATAAATAATTTGAATTTGTATGTATAACTATTAAAAAATTGCCAACTATGTGAGGTCTTGGTCAAATATGTAGTTTTTTTCACAATTATATTTGATTATTCTTGGAATTGAATGTCAATGTGACTTAACGCAATGTGCGATTCCGGCTAAGCTAAGGTATGACAGGATCACGAGGACATTATTGTTATATAGAAGGGGTCAATTTGGTTTATTCGAAACTCGTAATTTAGTTCGGTTTGTTAAATAGTTTTATCAAAATTGAATTCTTTTCTCAGTTATAAATGAGTTTGAGAAGGTTGAAATGTATTTCCTTCGATATGAAATGAAATTGTCAAATTATAAAGGAATAATAACGTTGGTGATGTTTTAATATTTTATTTCATTTCTTAATATTTTATTTCATTTCATTTTAAATAGTTGATTTAGAGTTAGTAGAATGCATGTGATTGCCTTTTCAATATTATTGTGCAAGTTTGAAGTCTGAATGACTTGTTTACACATTTATAATTATTCCAATGTCACTTGAAACTAGAGATTGCATATGGCATCTCTTCATTTTGATTGTATTTTTTATTTTAGCCGGTCAAAATCAATGTATTTGTTTAAATATTAATATCACAACTCACAATAAACCTAATATAGTAGGAGACCATACAAAAGACTAGAATACATTCACTAATCATAAGAAGACATATTATGTTTACTACTAGAGGTTAAGGATGTATATATACCCACTTAAAATTTAGACACGAACATCACACGTTATATTGAAGTATATCTCATTTTTAAGCACCTATTAGCATCTTTAGTGCATGAAATTTAATATTTGTGATTTGTGAGGCTATCTAAACCTTCTTGTAAATATGCCTCACGTCTTCTAAAAAGTAACATTTTTTTTGAGGACTCGAGCAAAGTTTGAAGTTATTGGTGGCCAAATTACATGTATGAGCCCATTTTCAAATTGTGGGTAGGACGAAATTTAAATTATTAAAAATATAAGATATAATTTTTACATTATTTTATCAATTTAATTTAGGAGTCGAACAATGCATTATGTCCAATTTCCGCCTCTATTTCTAATGAACTAAAACCGAACAAAAAATTACGTAGCTTAGAAAAAGAGTTTTGAATTTATGCAATACAGTCATCTTCTTATTTTCCACTTTATATCCTTGATTCAATCATAGACATACCTGGAAGTTTGAACATGTCAACCTTTCTCCGGTTTTAGAAATTGCTCCAATTGCAATCAATCTGCCAATTTTATCTTCTTCGTCCAATTTAAGGCGCTACATATTTTGCAATATTTGTCACAAAAATATTATAAGTGTCACAAATAATTCAATTTGATTTGGTAATAAATTTTTTCCTTTAGATGAAATAAGAATCTTTGTGTTCAAGTAACTTTAGAAAATTGCCTAGTGTCATTTTCATTTAATAAGATAGCTGGGTTACAGTTCATTTAATGTGGTAGTAGTACATAGTTTTTATTTCATGGTCTTCTAACAACTTGTTGTATTGTAAAATTAGTTCTTACGCAATTAATCAATGGTTGGAGTATTTAAAATATAAGCCACAAAATATAATTATGCGTCTGTTGACCACCTCTCTTGACAAAGTTGTAGAATACTAGAATCCTTGGAAAAGACATTATTCCGTAAGTTAACACTTCCTTGATTATTTCAATGACTAAATAAATAAAATTTAAAATATCTACATCATATTTTAAATAAACACGATAATTAATAATCACTAAAAGTTACAAGAGTGATCGATTTTAAGGAAACTTTAACTGCAAGTTGAAGGTGTGACCGTGTAAGGATCCACCTTCTTCAAAATGAAATTCGTGTAATTTCACTCGGATATCATGAAATGCGTAACATTTAACATAACATCAATCGTGCCCATTGCTTTTCATTGTTATTTCCATTTTCACATAGTACAGTACCATATCAAATTACCAAATGAAGCAGTAGTAGTGCAACTGGAACCGAAATTGTACTAGGTCTTGATAAAATTGCGGAGTCATGATAATGATGATGATGATAGTATTAAGTGAAGAATTTAGGCCCAAAGTGAAAGACAAGTGTAGGACAAGTAAACAATCGATGAATACAGTGGGGTTAATTGTGTCGGTGGTAATAATAAGCTAGGTTGACGATGACTTCCACTACAAAGACACCTAATGAATTCTGGATACACAGATGTAGTGACCCCAGAGCTAGTAGCCCACCATCTACAGTGGTGTGCACTCTATGTTTTCGACATATAATTCGAGTCGAGTCTTAGTCGAGGCAAGACTATCTCCGATCCTGCATCATAATATTCATCCGGCATGAGTTTTCTACATATCGATGCATCTACATTTACTCCAATGTATAAATAATTGTTTATCCTCAATTGACCTTGTCATTTAAGAATGTAAATGTATTCATTCAGGGTGTAAATGAACAATCGTTCGTGAAAATTTTGTGAAAAACATCGGTTAACGCTCGAATCATATTAGAGTTTCACCGTACCGAACAGTTCGCGAACATGTTCGTGTAGATAACGAACCGAACACGAACATATTTATTATTGTTCAGTAGTTCACGAACGGTTCGCGAACAAATTAAATAATTAATAAAATTACACTATATATTAATAATATATAACCAAGTGGTAATTATATTTATATAATTAATATATCCAAATATCCAATACATAATATGTGGATTACAATATTTATGAAATGATATTATAAATTTTTTAGTTTATTATTATTTTATGACAATTAATGTGAAGTTTTTTGTATTTTTATTATATTATAATTAATGTTATGTCTTGACAAACCGAACAATCGAACGTTAACGAACGAACCTAAACTTGTTAAAATATTATCGAACTGAACACGATTAAAAACTTAAGATGTTCATCGAACACGAACCGAACGAACGTTTGCTAAGCTAATTGTTCGGTTCGAAATACACCCTTATGTACCACCTACCACCTGATAATAATACTGGAAAATATCCATCTAATAAAAGCTCAAGAGAATACTCAGATTGACGCATTGACCATAATTGGGGCTTTTGGGAGTTCAAGTTGCAACATATACAAAACGTGTTGGAAATGAATGTGTGTGGATTTTCTTGCTAAGTTGGGACGTTGGAGGGGTTTTACAACTTTGGGAGATCCACCACAACTTGTGACAATGTTCGTCTTGTGTAGTTTCGTGTTTTTTTATAAGTAGTTGAATTTCTTCGTACGGAGAAAAAGAACACCGAGAACAACCATTTTCTGTTTTATTAATGCGACATGAAGCAAAGAATGGGCATAGTTTTGGCATGGGACAATATGGTTGAATTCATGGTTTGGGCTTAGAATAAGAAAAAGATTGACTTGTCATTTGATTAATTATAGTTTCTGGAATCTATAGCCAGTTGGTTGGTCCTTAGATACTATACTTATATGGCTCAGTTGACGGTTTCAAAAGTGCCTGCTTTAACAATCAAGTTGAGCCTCTCCTTGGACCAAGCAAGCTCGCTTGAGCCACATACCTAAACACCGTAGCTGACCAAAGATTCACCTGGGCCGAGGCACGCCTTGGGGGAGGGAGGGGGGAGTAGGCTTAACATGTCACCCTGACAGTATCCCACACTATCAGTAGAATTGTTCCAGATTCAAAGACTGTCCAAGGCTTATACATGCCTGAACTATCATCATCATAATAAACGAGGAACACAGTACCTTCTTCGAGATGTGCAGCTATAGCAATTAGCAAGTGATATTTCTAAGTTAACTACCAAATCGACTCTCCTGAGGCAAGCTGGTGGAGAAGGACGTGGGCTTAACATGTCACCTTGACAGGATCCCACACTATCTCTAGAATTGTTCCAGGTTCAAAGACATCCAAGGTTTATATATACCTGTACTATCGTCCTCATAATAAACAAGGATCACAGTAAAACACTACCTTCTTCGAATGTAAAGCTATAGCAAGTGAGATCTCTAAGTTAACTACCAAATCTACTCTGCTGAGGCAAGCTGGTATATCATCCTAAACCCTCTGCTATCTGTTGCAGGCAAGGCACTCACTATAGCTTAGCTGGATTTTTATACCTCAGTCTGTAAATTAATCGGAGCCAGTGCTGGAGACAAGATTGCGACAAAAACATTTCAAATGATCACATTCATTTGAAAATGGGGACAAATAGCCAAAGTATTGTGACAAATAAATCTAATGGGGCACAAGTACTAATAAATGGACATGTATTTAAGATAAATAGAATCAACTAATCAAGTAGATCCAATGCTGATGATTTTGTGATGCCAAATCCAGAAACTGATGCTGCTGCTAACAATTCAAATCTGAAAGCAAAGTCTAGAAACTCCATAAAAGACTTAAGATAATGGATATGAACCATAAAGATACAAGTATGAACATGACATTCAAGGAGAACTCGTTGTAAACTAAATGATGCTAAGGAAGAACCTGACATTAAACGAAAATCCGCTGTAAGGTTTTGTTCAGAATAAGCAGAGAAGGTCACAGATTTATACAGCTACACGTACAGACGGTCTTTAGTTTACAAGGTGATACATCTAATGTTATCAAAGATCAGGTTTGAAGTTCACAGGAGAAACTAGATATATGCAATATCAGTTCTTCTTTACTGGGATATCAGATCAATGGATACAAATTTTCAAAATAAGGAAGTTCGAAACAAAAAGAAATGTATATAGATATTGATATAGATACCTGTATCATCACTCTGTCAGGGAAGATTTAGATCATGGTATGTCAGATGCCATGGTTTTGAACAGATGGAAAAGGATTCACGCCTTGAGCCACTGCACATTCAAGAGATACAAATAATGGTTTTGGAAGATCATCCCAGTCATACCATTCCCAACCGTCACATTTCTCGGGTTCAAGATTGACAGGAACTTGATTAGGATCTGCAAGCACTGCATGCATGAGAATGGCTATTAACTGCACTGGTCTTTGTTCAGAAACAACATTGTTAGTGACAGTCACAAACTCAAACCCGGTGACGTCTAAGCCAGTTTCCTCTTTCACCTCCCTGGCTGCACATTCCTCGAAGCTTTCCCCTGAATGCATATAGCATATCTGCATTAGTATGGACTAAAGTTCTACCAACACACTAAACCCTGGTTGGGTCTGTCTGATTACTTGCCAGATATGTAAAACAAGGCATAAGCAAGAAAGTATCACAAGTAAGCTTACGTTTCAGACATTTAAACATTGTGATTGGAAGCCCAAATGATGATAAATTGATAGCAGTGTCCGCTTCTTTACAACGCAATGATTCGGTTCCAATCAACTTCAAGACATCGTTTCGTACGTGCCTAGTGTCTACTCTTCTCTATATTCTATACTACTTTTAACTTCATAACCCCAGCATGAATATGATTTCACTCGCTTCTGTACTTATTTCTCCAACATCTACTCCTTTATTTATTACTTCAACTGAAAATGATATAAACACAAATCACAACCTGAAAGTTCTAGCTGCTACATTTTACTTGTTCATGTACTAAATCAACATAGTGCCCCATGCCAAATCATTGAACTCTTCCATTCAAAAGTGAAGCAAGAAAGTCACAACGCAAGAATGTTCAGATTCGCCAACTAGTCTACGGCTCCACGCCCCATGCCTATTTGGCACCCGTCGATCAAATTAGAAACAGTTAGCGAATTAGTATGTGTCTAGCGCGACCTAATTTACCACCCGTCTGATTACTTTAAATGTGTTTGACGGATAATTGATTTGGAAAGAATGTTACGATATACTCCCTCCATCCCAAACTCAACTTCTCATTTTTTCATTTTGGTCCATCTCATACTCAACTTTCCCTTCTCTAAATAGAAGATATATTTCCTACGTTATCTACGTCTCCTCAACTTTGTCCACTATCTATCATACTATTTCATACCTTATTTACTCCTACTATATTGACATCTCCTACTTTATTCAAGTTATCTTAAAATTTGTGTTTGAACCAACATAAAGTTAAGTCCGGGACGGAGAGCGTATTACCCTATTCTGTTCTTATCAGTAACTAATCACATAAAATGGGAGTACCTTATCAGTTAGTCTAAAATTAGGAGTCAGTTCTTCCAGTTGAGTTCACTGTATGAAATTTGAGACCTTAACCAATCCTGGATTCCGACAACGAAACTCAGCTCAGTTCCTCCAACCAATAGGGTAAATGTTCGAGACACATTTACCGTTTCAAAAAAAATAAATTCCTGGATGTCAATGCCTTGTACTTGTTAATAAATTTTGTAAAGATCAACATAATCACTGACAGAGTATTGCACTCACTATACAGTATATGGAAATTGAAAATTAAGTCACGAATTGGCGAATGGGAAAGAAAATAAGTACAAGATAAAAAGCGCTGACCGAATTCGAGGTGACCACCGGGAAGGGCGAAAGTGCCGTAGCCAACGGCGGTGCGACGGCGACCCAGGAGCACTTTGTTAGCTTTGAGCAGGAAAACACCCACACCAATTTCTTGCTTGGGTGCTAGTGCAGATGACATTGATTCAACCCAACTAGCTCTATGATGGTGGTGTCATATGCGGAGCAAAATTCAGCGGGATAAAATTTACAATAAATGTAAGGACCCGACCGTTACCCTTTAAACCGGTACGGTTACTTTTTAAACCGATACGGTTACTATAAATGACTTAAGTTAGTTTTATTGTACCAACATAAATACTTCTCATGCATTTTATCTTTATTCGTATATAAACTGAGATACTTTTTAGGTGGTCACTCGTTCTAATACTGATTCAAAACAAATATGCTAAGTCTGAAGTTAAATTAGGTGCACGTATTTTCACTCGGAATGTGTATTCTTTTCCTATTTTAGAAGCTACCAAAATGGATGACGCTCCTCGAGAAACAAAACAAAGAGGAGGTGAACTTCCCAAGTGCTAATATATGCTAGTTTATCTTGCTTTGATGATAGTAACAGATTTGTATTTAATGTTGAGTATCTGGGTTTAATTTCACTATTAAAAGAAATTCATCCTTTTGAAAAATATATTTACATCTATGTATGTACTTTTGAATTAAATATATGCTATTGGAGATAAAGTTAGAAATCGTGTAAAATAATATAGTTGGTTTACTTTTGAATTCTTATACTATATAATATTTAAGTTAGAATAATAATTGACAAAAAGAAAAGAAAATAAAGACATTAAAAATAGAATGAATAAAATAATTTAGGAGGGGGGAATAATATTGATTCAGTAGGAGTTCAGTTTAATTTTAAATCTTTTTATTAATATCAAACTACTTATTTATATGATTTAGTAGTATATTTAAACTTTAAAGTTTTAATTGATCGTAATTCAATTTGAGTAGATCATGCAAGTGAATAAATAAATATATAAAATTTAAACTTCGGTGGTAAATGACAAGCTTTTGTTATTAAACAACTCGAAACAAATCATAATCCGAAACGTGTCTATACAAAATGTTATGTACATATAACGTACTATAAAATAAGACAATTTGCATATTCTACGAGAGTAGATTATGTTGAGGACTTGAGGTCTTCCTTGAGGATATGTCGAACGTATTTTGTTCTTTGCATGTGTATTCTTTGCCCATGACAATATGCTCTTGTTCCAATAACATGGTTCAATCCTACTCACAAGTCCATTCATTTCTATTTTCATTCGGCTAATATTGTAGTATATGACATGATTCGGCATATTAGTTCCAACTTTCCAATAATTTGTTAAGTATCTTTATATAAGCGACACGTATATGCATGTTCGGACTCAATTTTTTCCGTCTTCGACCACAACTTTCTCATGACCGGAACATCACCGCTGCACACAAGCATTCTCATATTCTTTTGCAAGCACATATATTACGACCAGGCTTTGAAAATCGAAACCATGTCCAAACTACTAATTATCAGTCCGTCCGGTTCAACCGGCCGGGTACAATACATAGACCATATTGGCTTGACAGTCTTCAAAAATATTATTGATAGAAATGACGTTTGTCGATGAATTTTTCATTTAAAACATGAGTTTTACGAGAGTTTGAAATGTACCTCTACTCTCTAAATTGATCTCTGGGTCCCCAAAAATTCATATATGAGTAATCGAGGTCAATCTTTACAAAATGGCAACTGGACGGATAGTCAATGTGATTATAATTACATAAGTAACGACGCCGTTATACCCATAAAAATTGATATAATATATTTATTTTAATATATACAAATATAAAGTATAATGTATAATATAAGTAAATTTCTCACTAATACACACACTAAATATTATATACTTTATTAACAGATTAAGTATATACATGTTTATCATACCATTTAAATTTCTAGTTATTTAATTTTTCATCGCAGGTAAATTCGTATATACATTTACCATACCAAAAATGTTGGAGTATTAATATATATGACCAGATTTCACAACTTTCTAAAAGTTCTAACTTTTAGATGAGATGAAATTCTATCATGGTAACAAAGTCGATGGCTCACATCCAAACTGGATTCAAATCTCTACGGAGACAATCTCTGCCCCATATTAAATTTCCACTCAAATGGCCTCCACAAAGAGGTTGAAATCTGCCACAAGTGTGGGGGAAGTGTTGAAGTATTAATATATATGACTAGATTACACAGCTCTCTAACAGTTCGAGCTTTTAGATGAGATGAAATGATATCAGAGTCTATAACTCACGTCTAATCTGGGTTCGACTCTCCACGGAGACAATCTCTGCCACATATTAAATTTCCACTTGAATGGACTCCTCAAAGAGGTTGAATCGACCACGAGTGCGAGAGTGTTGAAGTATTAATATATATGATTAGATTTTACAATTCTTTATAAATTCGATATTTTAGATGAGATGGAATTCTATCAACAATAAAACCGTAAATTCCTAAGAGAGTACAGTAATTGTATTGAGCCTTTTCTATTTGACCGACCTTATCCCAAACATCCTCCATAGTCTATAAATAGAAACCACTTCATCAGATGAATAGATGATAAGCTCAACATAGTACTTAATACGACTCTCAAACTTTTCCTTAATCCAATTTCACTCTCCATATATGCTACTCACTCCAAACAGAATGTTTTCTATACTGAAGAAAATAGCTCTAATCCTATCCTACATCAAGTGGACTATAGACTTCCTCCTCTACCAATCCTTCTTCCGCTCCCTGGCCCCCATCGACTTGGTGTTACAACGAGTCGACTTGTACACGGTGAGGCGAACGGCTTGTGAATCGGGTGAATGTGCTATATGTTTGTGCAAGATTGGGGAAGATGAAGAGATCAGGGAGCTGAAATGTGGTCATTTTTTCCATCGAGTTTGCGTTGATAGGTGGGTCGCGTTGGGACACTGGACATGTCCGCTTTGTCGAAATTATATGAAGATGTTTAAGACAGAACAACTTGTTGTTTTCAATTTCTGTGATGGTGGCAGATCAAGTTCTAGTTCTAATTGGTGGTTACGTTAGACCTGGTCTATAAAAGTATCTTTTTATGATAGTCGATAAATATATGTGAACATTTACGAGCCAACTCAAGTGTCAATAGAATGATGATTGGTTGATAATTCGGATGTATTGAGCTAATTAGCATGCTCGATTTTCATATTTGTACTATGAAAAATATCTGGAAAATGGAAATACTATTAATATAGTATGTATTGTTTCGTTCTGAACACACAATTTGAAGCTTATAAGGAAGAAATGAAAAAACTAATAAATATGATCATGACTTATTTGGTTTACAATAGCTTTAATTTAAGAGATAGTCACATTACATGTGTTCATGAACGAATTTTTACATTTTCAGATGTTGCATTGTTGCTAAAAGAATTATCAAAATATAATTAGTCTGCTCTAGGGAGGTATAAGATGGCGCGATAAAGAGGTCTTGGTATTAGAATATAGTAATTATAATTTTTATTGTTTAAAAAAAAAAAACTAGTCTCTGCTCTATTTAAATTGGCAAGATTGAGGCACTTTCACTAAAGTGGTGAAATGTCTTGATTCATAAGATTTATATATAGATTCTTACTGTACCGAATTTTAAAATAAAGTATATTATTAAAATTAAATATATGAATCGTGCACTTTCATTCAAGTGGTGAAATGTTTTAATTCGTAAGATTTATATATAGATTCTCGCTATACCGAATTTCAAAATAAAGTATATTATTAAAATTAAATATATGAATCGATGTTCTAAACATACATAAACAATGAGGCTAACAATATTTGATGAGTAGACATTTCATATTATTTTTTAAATAGAAACATTTTACACTTTTTCATCACCCCTTTGGTATTCATCTATTCTCCTTCTCCCTTAGGACCGTAGGACGTACTGTACTCCCTTTGTTCCAATTAGGATATCCCGTAAGTTGTGCACAAATTTTAGTGCAGTTAATTAATTAAGATAAATTTATTAAAAGTTAAATAGTGAAGATAAAATTATTTATTAATAACTTTCGAACTGTACTCAAAGAAATAGTGGAATTCTATAATAATTAAAAAAATAATGCATTATTATGGTTGAAAGTCTCAAAATTAGTGGTATTCCGGTTATGTTTATAACTAACTTTTCAACTAGTTTTTAAGCTCTATGAACTTTTTTTAATAAAAAATTCATTACGTGAACGTGCCGATTTTCAAACAAGCTAGTTGAAAAGCTAGCTGGTTTGAAAATCTAATCAAGTTAGCTCGTTAGAAAAAAAGCTACATAATCGGATATCAGCTAATTATTCAACTAGCAATTACATTTTCAGCTACCCGCTGCCATTTCAACTAGTTTTACTACACATGCCTTAATGGTAAACCAATAAATTAGTTATGGTTGAAAGTCTCTCTCTAAATAAACCTAGTGATTTGCTTTTTTTATTGCGGAAAGTTTGGATTACGTACTTAAGAGTTTCAGTGTTTACATAATCCTGCAATGGAGGATCCTCTCTCCAATCCCCATTTGTAGCTCCAAAATTAATCATAAATTAGACATGTCCGTACGTCCTAGGTTATAACAAAATTAGAGAACTAACATTAATTAGAAAAGATCATCGGATCACACAATTGGTTATACGAGATAGGTATCGTTTGTACGTTTTTCGCAGGCACATACAAAAGAATCCTAGCTAAATCCAAAACTTTCGGATATTAGCTAATAGCCTTTCATATCGGGACAACCTTAAAGTTGGCAGATCACAAAACTGCAAACCAAAACTATACACGTCGATCGTAAGTGGTCGAATATATTTATACAGTTGATAATGATCATTGTTTAGAATTCAATTAGTTTCTTGTTTGTTCCGTTTTTCCTGTTTCTACGTAGATACATACTCTATGTCGCAATGAGACATGGACCGAATACGAGGTAGGGAATACGGGAAATTCTGACGTGTGCTAGCACGACAAATTGTTGACGGAGCCGTCGGAGCTGGCATAGTGGAGCGTCCATCCGTTATAAATCAAATAAATCAACTATATATCTAATAAGTCCATTCGAAGAAATACAAGGCTTGGAGAAATAAAATTGTATTTGCTAAGAGAATTACATCATGAAGACTCGATCCTGCCCGTCAATACTTAAAAAACAAATTAAACATTATATGTCGAAAATTCATTAAAAATGTGTCAGTAGATATGATTAATTTGACCCTTCAAAAGCCATATTTAAATCATTTGGATGATTATATAGGTGTTTTGTTTTACTATTTTCCTTCAAAGGAATCTTTGACATACTGTACGACATTATAGGTTACATCTGAGGGAGTCTGATGCAGACATATAGATCGCGTTCCGTCTACATCAGTCAGGGGAATGAAACCAGAAAACGATGGAATTAGAAATACAATTTAAGGATTTAAAAATGATAAAATTATAAATGTAAATGTGTTAAACTTTGTATAGAGGTTTTGGATAGTTAAAATTGATTGAAAATAATATTAATATAGATTGTGAATCTCTTTTTTGAAAAACACAGTCTTAGGAGATATATATATATTAATAAAAGATCGGAGAGACGTATTGATATTCTTAACTATAAGTATAATGTTTTAAGCAATACGAGTTATATTTATACGTGTACATTTTATATCATTGATATTATTACTAAACCTTTTAATATTTTTTGTTATAATTGTAGTGTAGATCGTCTCTCTTAAAATCTCCTCATTATATAAACTTTATCGAGTACGATTTGGAAAAGTACATTGTCAGCTGCGGAAATAAGTACACCGTCCCTCAATAGACGGAGCATTACAATTTATAAATACGAAACATACAACATTCTCACTAGAAAAAATTAGTGATGGTCCCTTCGACCCAAGCCTCTTAAAAGAAATATATGAACCAGATAGCGACGAAATAGTTAAGCAAGTCCATATATACAGGATTAATAGGTAAACATACACATTTTTTCCAATTAAAATAAGTTATGTGCCCCATTGTTCCCCTTTAAAATATTTCCCACATGATAGATATTCACTCCGTCACAATCAACGTCATACATTTATTATCTTTAATTATCCCACTAAAATTTATATATTATTAAAGATGAAATTATCTCGCCATTAATAAATAATAAACAATCTCAACTTTACACAAAAATTACACATCTTGCCACTGAAAATACACTTTTCTCCACCTTCTTATTTTTTATCATTACTTTAATTTTTCACCT
Source organism: Plantago elongata (assembly GCA_036897095.1). Taxonomy (NCBI): domain Eukaryota; kingdom Viridiplantae; phylum Streptophyta; class Magnoliopsida; order Lamiales; family Plantaginaceae; genus Plantago; species Plantago elongata. Next base: position 12,866 of record JAYMSP010001439.1, on the reverse strand, counting down.
AAATGACAAATACAAACACTATGCAATCAAAACTCTCAAAAATATTCACGTAACATAGTTATTAGAGTAATTAACAAGTCATCTAAGCGAACTAAATAAGATAATTAGGGACGGACGCAGAAATATACGTCAGGGTAGCGAATTTTTTTATTATAAATTTAATTAAAAAAATTCATTATTAATGACTAATGAAAATTACGTTTTTAAAACTCACATAGTAAAGAATAATATTTAGACTATAATTTTTAAATTATGTGCTCATAAACGGGAGAAATTAGATATAATATAGCTTTGTTTAGATTGAATATATTTTTTTTAAGTATATTAAGTAAATGAATATAACATTGAATAGAAAAAATAAAGAAACAAAGAAAGTTAAATGAAATAAAGTTAAGTATTTATAAAATATGATTGTGAAATGTAAACTAAAATAATATTGAAAAAGAGAGAAATAATAAAAAATGTTATTGAATCATAAATAAACAATGAAAAATGTCAAGTAAATGGTAGAAAACAATATAAATAAAGAGGTTGGAAAATCTAGCACTATTAAGAATTGAACTTGTGATTAATTGGCAGGGGAAGTTTTTATGGAACATAGGTGTACCAGTTAAACCGTACCAATTTCTTTCATAATTCATTCTTGCTATATATATCAATATTCATTAAATTTTTAAAAGGGGTATAATAGACATTTTATATTTAAAATAGAGGGATCACAATTGCGGTCCCTCAAATATATGTGTATTCGTGCCTGAAGATGATGTAATTAACAGTGACATACTTGAAAATTTCACATTGTGTAACCATGATCAAATAAATTCATGGTTATATAGTACTGCTACTGTAGTAATAAACTCAAAGAAATAATTTTACAATTTTTTTCCACACATACTAATATACTAGTAATATTTATGAGGAGCAGTGTGTGGATTAGTGGTACTATAGTGGAAAAATCCAGAAGCATCCGGTAAAATAAACGAATTGTCTATTGGTCTGGAAATGGTTGACGAGAAATAGTTTTACCTGAACTAAAACACGAAAAATGCAATATGGAATGGATGTTTTGTAAAACCATATTTTCCATGCCTTGAGTGTTAACTCATGGTCCTCATTCAATTCCTCACAATTTATGTCCGACGCGTATCGCAAATTTAGCTCCACCACTCATATTGTATAGGAGGTACATGGTAATTTAGATCATCTTCGATGATCTCAAGCATGATGACGCTTTGTAGTTTGTTTTTTCTACAATAATGAAACGCCGTCGTCACAACATGAATTTTTTTATTAATCATATTTATAAGAGCGTCTATATATTGAAAGAAATAAAATTACATTTTTTAAAGTCGTTTTATAATTTATTAAGGTCTAAAATTCAAAAAGGAAATATTATTTTATTTTACTAAAAGTATATTTAACATATTATAATAATGTTTAGAAGTAAAAATTATTAAAATTATATTTTTAGTGGTTGTTTTACAATTTTAAGTTTACTTAAGAGTGAAAAGGAGTTCGAAATTGAATAATTTAAAAATAGTCAAGATTGGTATCAATTGTAAATTTCGAAGAGACGAATTCGTTGGTAATTTTTATTTATTTTTAAAATTTTAATTTTTCAAGTTATTCGTATTTCAAATAAGACAAAACAAAAAAAGAAAAAAAAAACCTTAGACACGCCACTTGACGGCAACAACTAGCTACTGTCAAGCAGCCACCACGTGCCATGGCACGATGCGTCTGATGGCGCGCCGTTATACGCACATTGGAGCAGTCCGTATTCACATATATCTATAATGCAAGTTTCTTCTAAAACACATAATTTCCACGATCTTGGACAAAGGAAATACTAGTACTATAATTTTACCAGTGCACATACAAAGATAAGAACTTCACACCACGAAAAAACAACAAGAAACCAAAAAAGATGATTACAAGTTTACAACAGGGTTACAATTCCTCCAAGGAAACAAAGAATGGTTCTAAACTAACGAACGTACTACAATTCATTCATTGAAGATGCATATACAACATGTATCAACGTTTCAACGCCCTCTTTACAGCATTCTGTTGGGTCTTCGTTAAACTCTGCATTGGATTTGGGATAACATACAATAACTAAACCAGTAATGATAAAAAGTTTTGAAATATAAACATGCAATTTCAACAACAGAGATGTATTCACTATACCTGGACAAGATGTTCAAAATATTGTCTGTCACTCTCCCAAAACGTTCTCAGGAATTCCACCGTATAAGTAACGAGATTGATCTGCAAGAGTCCACGTTAATCTAAGAAAGGTGGCATGATGTTGGAAAAACAAACGACAATGATCTGTATGGTACCTCATTTAGTGGATCAGCACTGGTATAAAGTTCGTCTTCATAATCGTCATCATCCTTTAAGAAAAATACCAGATTCAGTTAAATTGGGTGAAAAGATTTAATGGAAGTATTTGGAAACTATCGAAGTTATCACTGTCAGACCTCATTAAAAGCTTTTTCAATTGCACTCAGATAGTCATACGAGAGTCTGGCATGTGATTTAGTAGCAGCTGCAAATGCAAAATCAGTAGCATCGCCCTTATCTCCATTTTCAACTTCTTCCCAATCACTGTACTGCAATTATATATAGCAGAAATATTCTAATCCCAGCTCTGGCAGGTGTTGGAAAAGGAAGTTTGAAGAGTGTTATTACATACCTCATTTTTCACTTGCTCTTGGTTCTCAAGTAAAACATCCGCCAATATACCGAGAATCTATTGTTTCCAAAAGCATGTAACAATATTAAAATCAAGCACAATTTCATTATGATGCATCATTATACTGCAAGTACTCAACATGATAGAATGACAAGCCAAATTCTGAGCTGCTATAAAATCGCACCCCATCCATTGAATATTTCAATGTGAATTCGCAATGACACTACTAACCTCTATGGGGAATGAGGTGGAGAATAAACTGAAGATGGGATTTATTAGCATAATTAGTTTGCACATCCACTCATGTTCAAAATGTACCAAACTTATATTATGATCCAACTATATTAATATCAAAAACAATGGAGCTTTCAGATTGCTGAATTCATAATCTTAAGTTTACACATTGCGGACAAATATAGGTCAACTCCCAAAAATACTAGAGACTCATCTGAAGAAAGACATGGGGCATAAGTACCTTAGCAGAAAGTGGCAATAGAGTCCACTGATCTGGAACAAGCTTAGATCTTGAGCGAGTAGTGATGATTCCTGCCTCAGACTATCAATCATATGTTAAATGGAGAAGGATCTTGAGAATATGCATAAAGAGCAAAGAGAAAGATAGTTACCTTAATAATTTGGCCTTGGACATTGACATTCTCCAGCTCAACATGCCTAGTCCGTAACAACAAACCCAGAGCAGTTGTAGTGACTTTAATTTGGTAAAATCCCTGAATCTCCTCTAAATTAATCAAGCAAGTAAATAAATAAATTCCCATTATTGCAAAACATCCATGCATGGACAAAATCAAAGAACCATCTTCTTATGAACAACTATCAACACATACATATCAATGTAAATGTGCATCAATTAATTGATACCATGACAAATCCCTACATATAATCAAGCTACTATGAATCCCCTGTGCATTGAAGCCTTAAAGCTGTATGTTTATATAAGTGTAACACATGACTTTACCTTAACCCTTCATATCATAGTCTTTATACAGTTGTCAACTCCATAGGTATTGCTTATTTATTTTCAAAAGAGGATAAATGTTTGCAGTGATTAAACATATATATAATCATTAGAACCAGAAAGAGCAATCTTAACATCTGCATTATGGGCATATACAATATTAGTCAGTCATCTTTCTTAATTCCATTGGCAATTTAACATGTTACAACTTACAAGCACAAATAGATATAGTTTACAACGGGGCATGCTACGAGTTTATTGATTTTACTGCAGAGTAAATCAGGTGCAGCAAATATAATTTAACACAGAATCCGCACTTGCCTTGATGTCTAGTCCATTCAGTCATTAAATAGGAAAGCGAATTTCGATGACCTTCAACCGGGATTGAGACCAACAAGTCTATAAGTTGTTCAACATGAGGAGCACTCATGTGTACCTGCAGCAGATAAACATGATTGTTTGTTAGGGCATGCATAACAGGAGAAGAAACGCAAATATCCACGGCGCACTCAAAGATAACCGCTAACACTCCTGAGTCCTGATATATATCTTAATTCTTACCAATAATTTTCAATAACACCAAAAATAAATAATCTTCGTTAAAATGTCATTGTAGCACATTGTGTTGCATGCCATGAGAATTTGGCGCTAGAAAAGAATGCCACGTAACCATTTACGTGATTTAGAGCAGCCAAGTGTCAAACAAGTTAAGCTATTTAAATGTGAAAGGAAATATTTCTGTTTTGGTACAAGGCCTTCAAAAATCACACTTTCATCAAAATGCTTGAGCTAATGCTTAAATTGGAGAGTGTAACTATAAACCTGATGAGGCTTTTTTTGTTCTTTCCAAGATTAAATTATCATGGAAACACGGAGTAGGGTGTAAAAAACAGAGATTCAAAGGTCAGCATTTCTCAAAAACAATATGCTATGCAGCAAACTTGACTTTACAAGAAACCAAAGAAAAATTAAGGAAGTAATGAAACAACCACATACAAGTTGCTCTAATTGAATAAAGGGAACAAATTACACTCTATGTCCATTTTAGTTCACATTGTTAAGAAATACTCCCTCCATTCCCTTAAAAGCTTTTCTTCTCTATTTGGCACAAAGATTGAGTTGGAAATGTATTGTATTAATTAAGTTGTAAGCAGGTGACAAAAATTAGGAGAGGATATGAGCATAGCATAAGAGAGTGAGTAAATAATTACTAGTAATAAATAGAGATAGCGGACCCAACAGAGGAAGCTTTAGAAAGAATATCATACTTGTATAATTTGATAGCTTTTAGAGGAATGGGGGAAGTAATTAGGTGAGAATGTCAACTTTGTTTTTTTTATCAGATAATATCCATACATTATAAACACAGCGCGTGAAATGGAGTATGTTAAACCATTAGTTAAAAACTAAATAACACAATGCACATAATGTTTGCAAGTTTGCAAATATTTTCTCAAATTTCATTTCTTTCCAATGGAGAGAAAATAAAAGTATGGAGCTAAAAAATATACAGAGAGCGTCTGTGGGTGCTACACATGCCTGAAATACCTAATAGATGCATATTTAAGTAAAATGGAATACGTGTAGATGAAACTGGACGGGGGGGAGTATAAGTCAAGCTATAAGATGAGTGGCCGTAAAATACAATCATAACTGAGTTCTGGGTAAATTGGTTATATCACATAAGGGATAATAAGATTAATGCTGCTATGAGGTCCAAAAGAAATCATACGTTAAGCACGAAAAAATATCAAAAGGAAATTGGAAACTTACAAGTCTAGCAATGATTAATAACAAAGAGCTTTTCAGCCCAGCAGTTTGAGAGGATTGCATGCGCCTGATAAGGGCGATGACCAGGTCCTTGATATGCTGAGCCATTTGTGAAGGAAGATGTAAAATAAGTTGCAGAATGTAGCTACCAGCAAAGAGTGATGCAGAGCTTTCCAAATTAGGATCTAAAAGTCTGCGAGGAGGAAATGATGAGGGAATTCAAAAAAAGAGGAAAACAAATTAGGTATCAAATATCTGCTGAATTTCAGTTCATGCTATCAACAAGCTGTGAGGACAAAACTACCTAATATACCAAATTCTAATGATCTTATGAATTCAAAGGTAGAATAAACCCAACCTGACATGAAAAACTATTTAAAGCCTGTCAAGAATGCTTTAAACCACAAGCCCCACACCCCACACCCTCCTCAGTTTCCGGCAAACAAACGGAATATCACGTCACAGGTGACTAATATCCAATTTTCCTATTTAAATTGAACCAAACCTCAACTTCCCCATTTTCTTTCAGCTTCTCCGAGATGGTGCTTTTCACCAGGGTGGGGGGTGGATAAGAGAGAAACATCATCTTCTAGTTACTGAAGCCGGTCTTACCATTGGCTAATATGGAAGCAATGATTTAGGCAAATAATAAACTTGATGAAGTTCTGTTCTCACACGTTAATTCCTGAGCTTCAAAACATCATCACCATCTATGAAATTACCATTTCAAATCACTACCAAAACGACATGGGCAAGGAAAATGCAGGAGTTGTGTGCTAGTTCAAGTAGGCTCTAGAGATTTAGATCAAAGAAATTCCATAGCTTACGGTAGCAGGATAGAGCTAAATGAGCTTTTACCTAGAAGCTACATCAAGCAAACTTCTCATTGTCAAACCAGGATCACCGTACCAAGCGAGAAAATCTTGTCTTCCACAAGACACCAAAGCAGCTAAGCACTGTGTTGCATTCTGATATACACATATAAAAGCAACGGCACTAGTTACTTTAGATATCTCAAACGAATAAAACTATAAGCTAAGGAAGATTGATCAACCTGAATTTGACCGTGGTCGTCAGATTGAAGAAGTATTTTGACAATAGGATCAAACACCACTTGATACACAGCTTTCACCAAATCCAAAGGAGCATTCTGTAAAACGTATCATCAACATTTAGTATCTATACATGTACACTGCTTTCCCAAATGTTGGTCATAGCAGGAGGACTATAAAAGTGCAGTAATTTCACAAGGAATCACCTTCACTAACATTATGATGAAATCCAATGAACCAGCAACTAAGCCGTCAGGTTGTTGTTGTGGCTGGAAAATGTAAATAACATAAAAGGCACGGATTGTTCAATTGATAACATTTACAGTATAATTTTCGGATATACGAAATTTTTCAAGCTTACATTACTGAGAACTGGTCCAATATAAGGTAAAACTCGTCCAACCAAAGGATGAATGCAACCCGGTGCATCTTTTAGTTCCTGGAGAGATTTAAAAAATATATATAGAGCTTGAGTAGTATTTAATTGAAACATCTGGCTTTAAACAATCTCATATAGTATGTAATATACAGTAACAAACCATAATATTGAAAATGGTGTAGAAAGCTTTATTGAATATTATTCCATTTTACTGTTAGTTGGTCTGGTTCCATGATGAATATGAAATCGGGAACCACACAGGTCTCTTGAAACAAGAAAGAAACATATAGAAAATTGATATTGTGTTCAGATCTGTTTTATGTGGGGTACAAAAATGGAATGAAATGATATCTTGTGAGCTCTCATTTGCGATGTAAAAGCTTCATAAACTGATCAGTGATCATATATCAAAGTACACATGAACACAGACTTTGTGGCTTTGTCATGCATACCATAGTTGCAACATTACCACAGCCAGGAAAACAACACATAATACGCAGGAAATACAACAAACTGCCATAACATGAGGAGATTCACCTCAAGAACATCAAGAGCATGCATACTGAGGAAAGGGTCGGAAGCGTGTGAAGCCCACATGTTCAGCATTAATGGAGATATTATTGGCTCTATTGACGCAACAATCTCATGACCTGAACAGGATAACAAAAATTAAGATTCAAACGTCAGTTAGAAATTGTCATAATGACTTGAAACACCAAACAGTTGAACAACAAATATGAAGCAAAATTTAGTTACATTTCAATTATATCAACACTAACCAGCTCTGATAGCAGCTTCTAGAGTATCAAGAACCAGGTGCATAGTTTCATCAGATGCCTAAGTAGAGCAGAAATATATTAATTGGTATTAAGGAAAATTAATTGCTCAAAACATATCAGGAAAACTCACGTTGTTTAGAAGATCTACAAGCGAGGAAAGTAAGTTCAATGCATGAGGCTGGCTAATTCCACAGGTAGCATTTGGTAGAAGCTCAGTGAGAGCTTGACATGCACCAACTTTCACAGGTGGGGGCCTACAGAAAGGAAGAATAAGTTGCATCTGGAAGTTGCATTCAGTGAAATAAATGAGAACAGGGGTATATTAAATTATGTGCCTACACATCCATGCCAACTGTCTTAATAGCAGCATGCAGGTATCTCTCTGTGACTTGTTGGTTCATCTGACCAAGAAGCAAGCAAAATATTAAAGAAAGCAGAGAGTTTTTTAGGAAGATGAAGTAAAGATAGTGATCCATATTTACCACATGATAGAACTTTGCAAAGGATGAAAATAAACGAGCATAAAGAAAGGGGTAGTCTGTCAAGTCTGCACAAAAAAAAGACGTCAGTAAAACATAATTATATACACGCACACATCCTTCAAATCACAGAAAATTGCACAAGTTGGCTGAAAAATAATTCTACTGTCATGTACATTAGTAACAGAAAATTCTCTCACCGCTTGCCATGCCATCAGTAAAAATATGCTCCAGCATGTTCACTAGACCAGGATCCTGAAGAAAGAGCACATATATTATATTAGACAAAGTGTGACAGGTTATGTGCATAACAGGAAAACATCCCATCCTTCTTGCAACTATTCATGGAAACATAAAGAACAAAACCTCAGCTTCAAGCAACTGATCCGAAACAGAAGCCAAGGCAAAGAGGGTAGCTTCGCGCAACTGCCAGCATACAAAGGAAATCAGCTAAGATGGACTCTAAAAAAGTCGACAGCAAGAAATTTGGCAGCAGAAGTTCAACACAGTTATTAGGTATCAACTATCAAGATTGGCAAAGATTCTCCTATTCAGTTTCCCTTGCCCATATGAAAGGGATACATGGAAAAAAAAAACCATTGAAGACTCATTGAACTTACTCTCCACCATTCTTGGGATCCTGTATCTTTCTTTTGCTGAGACTCACTAATTCGTTTTCCCGCAGTCTCGATAACAGCATCAATTCCTTCATTATCGCATGAGGCAATTATCGCCTCAATTAGAAGAGCACCTGCAATAAGTATATTTTAGATATGGACCAGAAAGCACAGTGCCCCAGTAGCATAAGAAAACAGAGGAACATGATTATATGATAGAACAGTAGAACACCATGATTGTAAGGTACAAAGATCCATTAAATTATGATATTCACAAAAACAAGCTGATTATGTCTCATTACAGAAGATGCAGAACACGAATCACATAATCAAGAACTCTCTAATTTTCTGGAATAAATCAAACCTAGAAGACAATGAAGCACAGGTGATTGCAGAAACTTTAAAAAAACTGGATATGACCTATTATAGGAGTAATAGTACGTGTAAGTCAGTAATCTATTTATAATGCAAATTCATTTCCAAATTTATAAGTGATAATGGATCTAATCCATCGAAGGGAAAAAGGAACAAACAGATTACAGCAATTTAAAGCATGTCAATGGACAATTAAAACACAATCCCAACATTTAAGTATATCTGTACATAAATGACTCAGACTATTTGACTGGTATCATAACACTATGCATGAATTAAGAACAAAAGACTTAAAAATATCATAGGAATATCATAGAATGACTCTAAGAAGTTTTCTATAATCAGCATAAAACAAAATTCCAATAGTTAAGACATTAAAAACTGCAAGTACAGAAGCATTTTTATCAATTAGATTAAAACTGAAGTTATGCAACAAAACTCCCTGTTGATTAAAACAGTAGCCTCTTTGAACACGAAAATGATAAAAATCTTACCAATGACCTTGATGGCTTGATCTGAAAAGGCTCAACCATGTTCTAAAACAATGGTTTCAATCAGATATAAGGTGATTTATATGCATTACAATACACATAAGCATTAGCATAAAGACAATTGGTAGAAGAAAATATGTAGTGGAATTTAGTCATATAAACATGTATAAGCATCATGGCATCATCATATAACTCAATAACTGGAAGGAAAAGAAAGGTTGAACCACAACCGGTACTGACTTACCAGATACACGACAACTATAAGTATTATCATCCTCATCAGCAACATACTGATTAGCATCGAAGGACCAAGTGTGAACCTAACAGAAGGCCAAACATAAAAAGACTGATAATTAAATTAAATGGAGATGCAGAAGAAAACTCATGTTTCCATCACAGTTCCTAATAGACGAAACAACTAAAATTAAGAGAAAAACACATTGATCATTTATGCATTATCCCTGCACAGATTAAGCCTATTCCCAAAATGAAAAGAGGCTTATGCAAACTGGAGCAGCATGTCAGACTTTGGGATGACAGTTATAGACATATAGTGAATAAGAACTACTTCGTTAGATGTCTCCTATAATCTGAGATAGTTTCTTCGCCGAGCACTTAACTATTTAAATGATATCCATGTTGAAATAACAAATCCAATCCTTACAACAACTTTTGCACGCAAGTGATGCCGGAGTTAAGGAGTGAAGAAAACCAAATCAATTTTCAGCGCAACAGCTAAATATCTGGATTTGACATGTCTCGCTGGAAGTCAAATTAATTCATGCATGTAAAGTAGGATAAGCTCTTTTACCACTGACATCAGAGTGGCATAAAACCAACCATTGCCATGTTATTGTTAACAGTCAGAAGCATAGAACAATTTTTCCAATATCCTTCTCAAACAAGGGCGAAGCCAAAAAAAATTATCGCCTCGCGATTAACTTATTAAAATACTATATAATTATAAAATGTTTCAAATTAATGAAAGAGGGATCTTTATTTGACATGTACGAAAATATTACATTGTAACCATTATTCTGAATGTACATTACCCACCGGTAAAGTCTTTTGAATGGTTATTTGCAATGTTTAGTAGAAAAAATGAATTATTTCAAATATAACGCCATCAAATATCATTATTATATAGTGTATAGATATATTAAGAAAAATCACTCTAAAAACCTTTTTGCATGTATCTTTGTTGAACTTCTCATATAGTATTATATAAATAAACCGTGCTAAACGTTGAAAATATAAATCTGATAAATCAAAAAAAAAAATCCCTTGCTCCAACCTGTGTTGGGCACGGACTAGGCATATGGATAGCTTCGCCCTGTTCTTGAAAGGAAATAGTTGGAAAATGTAGCTATCTTTACCTTGTTTTGAGGGAAATATTAAGCAAATCAATTGAAAAAATCATCATATGTCCAAACCAAAATAAAATTATGGAAACTGAAAGAAAATGTGGAAGAATGGCTCTTGAGGATAGATATAGTACCTGTTGTTCAGTCATTTGAAGGAAGCCAATCGTATAGTAGATTAACTCTTTGATGTTGTTTATAATCACCTAAAAAAGCATAATATTATCATCTCCAAAATCTGGCACCAGTATGTCAGCAAAAAGGGGGGAAAAACACTTTCATGGTTCAGAAGCAGACCTCTACAAACCTTGGGCTTCCGACCATTGTTAATAAGAACTCAAATAACTGCAAAAGCAAAGACAGTCAGAGTAATGGTTTCATTAACTATTACTGCAAACCTTTAAAACGTGGCACACAATTCTACCTACCCCCTTGCATAACCTAACTGTATAACTTTTCCTATATCATATGCTACTCCCAGGCAGCTGTAGAATTCTACAGACCAGTAAGAATCTCAAGCACAACCTCTTGAGCATCTATTTGGTCTTGTCACCTGGTTCAGTTTTTTATACTTAAAACCAAATGTTGGACTAGAGTAATTATTGGACCATGTTGAAGGGTGAAAGGTGATGAGCCTCCAGAACCATGTCACATGACATCTATGTTGTCAACTTTGAGGAAAACAGGATCTTTCAACAATGCCAACACAGTAAAATTACCTTGCAACTAACTATTATAGATCTCTAAATGCTACTGGCATACTAAACTTCAAGCAACTGTGTCAATACTGACCTGTATGACAAAAGACTCCAGACTCTTCTCAGCACCATCAGAATCATATCTCCCGTCATAGGCATCATCTATGCCTTCAACTGATGATCGCTCATAAACCGCCAAGGATGATACAAATGTGTTCCACAATGGACCTACAATAACTGAACACAATGATATTAGAAATTACAGATGGAATCTAAAATGAAGATAGTATTATGTTAACCTAAATTTAAAGCAACATGGTAAAGTTCAATGTAATATACTAGCAAACTGAGTTTCTGCTACGGCCGGGAAGTATTGAATGATTCGGTTTAAACACTTGAGAACCTGATAGCATATATATTAAAGTGAGAACGCAAATATTCTGAATAAAGAAAACATCATGACAGAAAACTAGAAATAATATACCTCCATTCTGATGCTCCAGTCATCGGGATCTTCAGATGGAACGGCTGTTTTCAGGATTGAAGAAAATTGTTCCATCCAAGGCTGGAGCATTGGCGAAATGAGAGCTTTGATTTCCGTCTAAGTTACAGCAGTCTTAGAATTAGTTCTTCTGTATGATGAGGGAATCCACATAACCCACTAAATAACTAACTCGAAATAAATACCTTGTAGACTCCACTCATAACCCCAAGCATTGATGTGCAATTATAAACAATTGAAAGAGCTTTTGACCTCAGGTATTTGTCATAGATCTGTAAATCCCGTTCCATTGCAGGAAGAGTTAGAAGAAAGAATGATAAGAACTTAACAAGTGTACCGCTACTATAACATCTCTGGAAACAAGTCCGGCATAATAACAGTGTATGCAAGCGCCGGGGGGGGGTGAAAGAAACAAAAGAGACACAAAAAGAATGTCATGGGGCAAATATAGTGAATCTTCCAAGTTTCTATTTGTCTTCAGAAAGTGAATTTTTTTAATTTCTCAACTAATCTGCCCCTTCATATATATAGCCATCTTATCTGACCGGAAAAAAAAAATCTTGCCTAGTAATATCTTCAATGGACGAAAAAAGAAATGCACGGAACACATACAAGAAGATTGTAACTTTCTAAGGTCCAATCACTAATTTAATGGTACTTGCATTCCAAAATCCCCCCCCTCCCCC